>CM051242.1:167151481-167411481 GCA_027917425.1 Gastrophryne carolinensis | reverse complement strand
AAGGCAGGGCAAATAGACAGCCTAAACCTGTCACTTCAGCATTCTCTTCGAGTTCCGCTATCCCAGGATTCAACAGGATTGAAAATTAGTGGAAGAGGCCCCCAAGTGCTGGAGGCCCAGTGCTTAATCTGTCCCTGGAACTTTGCACTTCTACTTATTCACAGTAGTTAGTATATAATTTTCTAAAAATTTAATATAGTTTGTTCATTACATTGTAAATGAGCAAGTGGCTAGTTATATTTGTAGTACTATAAAAACATAATTAGAAGTTCCTTATTTTGAGCACTCAGTGACCTTCATCTGCTCTGTGTTGTAGTGCCAGAAAACCTTTTCATTAATATATATAACTGCCTTTCTTCACTAATAATAGATGACAGCTATCACCCTCCCTTCCTTCGAGGTTTCCTGATGTACAAGACTCAGGGGTAACCGTACCACATGATGGCTGCTGAAATGTCTTGTTCTCTTATTCAAGAAGCCCAATGAACGACGGCTTGTACATTCATCACTGTGGATGGCACCAGGTGATGTCCTCTTACACGGCCAGAATAGCGTCTTTCATAACAATTCACTATTACAGGTCTAATATGGAAGTTATACTAATACGAGTGCCTGACTGTTACCCGATTGTCTCGGGCTACAAGTTAAACTTCAATCTGTTTTGAAAAAGAGCCTGTACTACCTAAGTTATCTTTAAACATGTTACAGCATTGAAGATTCATAGAAAAAAATGAAGAGAAACAGTTGGTGTGGCAACATTGATGTGTTGTAAGCACACTGTCATGGGTGTGAGAGGAGGGAGGAGGGCAGGATAAGCTGCAGAAAGAAGCAGCCAATCAGGACATCTGGGCAGAGAGTGGGGGGGGGGTGTTCTTCGTCCACTGAAGGTTGATTGATAGACCAGATCAGCGGGATGGGGACTTAAAGCTGACTGAGGAAGTGATTTTCATCACTAAGGAGACAGACAGAAGAGGAAGCACAATGCTCGAGCCACTCAATGAAAAGGTAAGCTACTGATATTTGTTTTTTAACTTTTGTCTTGCCAATCACTTTAATAATAAGCATTGAGCTCACATTTTGAGATCTGCCCATCAGAAACGTGTCTTTTAATGTGTGTGTAAGGGTGAGCCTAAAGAGGGGTAAGAAGGGTGAACGGATACACCAGGAGAGCAGAGTCATTTTAGGATAGTGGTCTTGGGTTTACTATTGCGAAAAACTTTCTCAGTTCTTTTCGAATGTATTTGAATACCATTAAAGTAAAAACTAAAGAAAAATATTGTTTTGTTATAGTCTGAAAGAAGAACACATTTGTATATATAGGCCCAGCTTTACGAAAGCTACTGTATGCCATGTTGATCCGGCCCAGCATAGTCAAAGTAGTATCACTAAGCTACTGTATTCTTGCCTTGATCCGCTCACGTACTGATGGAATTCCAGATTTACAATTCTGAGTGTAGGTTGGAGGACTCGATCTGTGTTTCACTGGTATTTTTTGGTATTTTGGTATTTGCTTGTATTTTTTTTAATTAAATCTATACAATTTAGGCATGGTCTAAAATGGTATTTCATTTACTTCTGAGAATATTCACACAAAAGTTTTGGAGGAGTATTTTTGGTCATAGAGGAGTACACATGTTGCAGGAATTAAAACTAACAATCTAGAGATATAACATACTATGCAATTCTAGATAATTCTGGAAATAAACTGATTTAATCTGTTTTTTATCTCTATAGGGGTGGAGAGACCTCTACAGGCTTATGTATATGGGTGGAGAGGCCTGCTTTGTTTTATATCCCCCAATTGGCAGATAGACTTGGGGAGCTGTTCTGGGGGGAACTATTCTTTTAGCCGTCTTATCATCCCAAATGCATACATAAGCCTGCAGAGGCTGATGGAATGTGTGGAGCATTCAGACTCCAGTTGCTGAGGCCTCTCCGCTATCCAATAGTTTAATGCTGGATCCATTAACACCACTAGCCAGGGGCCAGTGAATAGGAGCCACTGTGGGCCGCCGGACGCTTTATGTACCATGCCATGGTGGCCAACAAGCAACCAGTGCGGGGGAGGTGGAGTCCTGGCTGTGCCAGAATCCTTGTACAGATGCTGTGTTGCCACTCGGCCATCATAGGCTGGTGCACAGAGCTTCGGGCATACAGCAGAGGCTACAGTTCACCCGGCCCACTGCGGGTCCGAATGAATCAATGCGCACCATAGCACATCACATGTGGCTGGTTCGGGTAAAGCGAGGGCAGGAGATTCTGCAATCCCCATCTCTTGCGCTGAGTCCCCTATCCGAACCTCAGATCTTCTACCGGAACAAGCTAAGTGACAACCCTCTCCAAACCATCCTAGGGACACAGGTTCTCCCTATTAGGTGCAGCTACTACAATCCCCATCTCTTGCGCTGATTCTGCTTTTGCTTTTGCAGAATTTGATTCTGATTCTGCCCTGCTGTCTGTTATGGGGTTATTAGGGAGGGGAGATTCCCCCTTTCTGCCTCTTATGTGGTGATTGAAAGGGTTCTGTCATACTGCCTGTTATGGGGTAATGGGGGGTCTGCCCTTCTACCTGCTTTGGGGTGATTGGGGGGTGGGGGTTCTGCCATACTGCCTGTTAGGGAGTGATTTGGGGCGGGTTATGTCATAGTGCCTGTTATGGCATGATTGAGGGGGGGTTCTGTCATGCTGCCTGTTGTGGGGTGATGGGGGGGGAGTTCTGCCATACTGTCTGATATGGGGTGGTAGGGGGGGGTAAAACAGGTCAGATGACAATAGAGCACATCGAAGCAGAAGCAGCACATCTGGCCGGACACCACCAATTTATGGATGCCTAGGCCTTAAGTGGACCAAGCCCATGATTTTCACTAGCCTGGGTTTTGGTCCTTGCCCCTGGGGCACCCTGGTTTGGGTGTGAAATCCACTGTTTGAAATCCCCCTGCTTCTTCATTTTATGCTTCTTTATCCCACAGAAGTCCACCAGCATCTTTATCAAACATTATCCCACGCACTGCTTCCAACCCATGTTTTGGCGGAGTCATCCTGTGTGTGGTGACATAGAAGCTCCAGAACTTCACGGCTCTGTCTGCTGCTGCGGCAGGTGTTGCAGAGAAAAATTTGCACTTCAAATCTACCAACAATAGGCTCGATTCAGAGGCACATTCGTCTGGACTTCCGTAGCCGTCTGTGAAAGTTTTTGTGTGTGTTTGTAATTTTTTTGTTTTTTTTCGTCCATTTTTCATTCGTATGAACGTTCGGGAAAATGTGTATATGCGCTTTCGATGAACGAAAGCAAATCGGATAATTTGCGTTAGTTCGGATCATTTACCCATCAAAATCTGATATTTTGCGTTCGTTCAGATAACTTACGTTGTTGGGATAGGCTTGCGTCTGATTCAGAGAGCTGATTGCCGAGGGACCACCACCCTATTAAACCGTTTCATTTCCGATCCACTTACGGGACCTTTGAGGGCTCGGATTGCTACTGTTGAACATGTTTTGCGGCTATGTGGAGGAGTCTGCGCGCCTTTAGCACCAAGGCATTGCATGTATCAGCATGGCCGAGGCCATGAATTGTCTAGCAATGCATACCTGAATCAATACATTTCATGTATGCCTTATAGAAGCATTTTAATGCTGACCTTAATTAGTCCTTAGCATGTAAACCTTTATTTTCCCACACATCCATATAATTGCTATATTTTTTTAGACTTATGTCCTTTGTGAATTATATTTTGATTGTTGAACCTGAATCTTAATTTGTTGTAGGAGTTATTGTTTTAGTTGGTTACCTTTGCTTTGTGTAATTATTTTATATTTGGTTGCAGGAACCGCAAGATGTGCCACTCGCACAACATACAAGCAGTGTTTGGTCCAGCTATGCGATTCCTCAGTGTTCTTGCAGGGCTTCCAGGGTCGTCCCATGATGCTTAAATATTGCAGAGCTCCGGCTTATTTCGTCAGTTTGAGTCAGGAGAATTATCTGGTGGATGGCTCCTGGGTAAGTTTGCTCACATTCCATCAATCCATTTTCACTGTATGGCAATGAATATAGTTGATGACTTATGTCTTAACCTATGGCTGTTTTTAGCCCTTGATGACATGTTAAATAATATTGTAGCTTAGAATGTGTATTTTATGTTAGTATTTTTAAATTATTTCAGGGAATTCTGGATATCCACTCCTGCCCTTGCTCCTGATGCCCGTTCTTTGCCCGCAGAATGCGGGCCAGAAGTTCTCTAATCGGGCACTATGCAAAACCCGGGCCGTGGTGGCGAGGGCCTTCGGGCTTTTGAAATCCAGATTTAGGTGTTTGGACCATACGGGGGGGGGGGGGCACTGCAGTATGACCCCCAACAAGGTTATACCAATAATTTAATTTACGATTTTTAACAGGGACCACACGTGCCAGAGTGGCACAACTGAGTGTCAGGATCCTTCAGTTGGTGGGCGAGATGCAGGAGCTGCGTGACACGTTGGGGACCACAGATGAAGAATAATGTTCTGTGGCCTGCCATTGCTATGTATTTACTTTTTATAGTTGTAAAAATATTACATTTTCAAAATATTTTAATATTTTATATTTTATGATGGAAAAAAATAAAAAGGTCAGTGTCATTTCATTTACAAAATACATTAACACAAAACTAATGGGCCCAGAAATATTTAAAGATGAATATTCACATGACCGAGAAGTGATTTGGAAAAATTTTAGGGGGCAAAAATGGAAGAAGAACCTAACCGCGAAGTGGTTTGGGTGAGCTTTAAGGGTCCAAAAGGGAAGATGGAGGATAGCCCTAAGTGATTAGCTAAACATTGTAGTAGAAGTGAGGGTGGCAAATATGTAGGCGAGCACGTTAATGAGTTAAGTTTGTAGTGCGCAGGCGCTAGATCGTAAGGTTTTTCGTCTGGACGATTATTTATTGAAAAAGGGAAACAGGAACTAACGGGAAACGTAAAGGATTCATGGGAGGAGACGATGGGAAAAGGGCAAAAACGAAAGCCTACATTGTAACATGAGAAAATGAAACACAAAAGTCACGCTGGAAAATGACATCCTCGTACTAGTACTCTGCCGTACGAACGGACAGAAACTTTACTGAAGGTTAGCAATGCATGCATAGAATCGCTCGCACACTCATACGAGAGCGGGAAAATTAAAAAAAAAAAAACAGATCGGCACAAAAACGAAAGTCTTTTTTTGTCTCTCTGACTCGAGCCTAATGCCCTTAAGGCACTTGCAGAGAAGTATGGCAGCAGCTCAAAGAGTACTTTATGTTACTCTAAAGCGCGACCTGTGGACACAGAACAACCCAGCTATGCTAAATCTATTTTATTGTTAAGCTTTTAACACACACAAAAGCTGTACACAGGCAATACGTTTGGCTCTGATGCATTGTCAAAATTGTGACATCTTATATCCTATCTGTAAATGTACTGGAGGTAAGGACACTTTTTTTTTTTCTTTTTCTCTAAAAATACATTTAGAATAGGGGACGTCTAGCATGATTTATTATTATTTAAAGTGACCAAATATAAAAATTTTGAATCAATAATAATGTCTAGACAGTATCTATTGCTACTGAAAGCATGGTGCCGGACAGCAAATTTCCCCAGTTCCAGCAGCCCATGGTGGTGAAATGCAGTATTCAGTAGCACACGCTGCACAGAAGCGGCATCCTTGCTAATGCCAGTAAACCATTAGGTTACTTAGTGCACAGAGTGGAGGAAGCAGAGATGTCATTTCTATGAGGCGTGCTCTCCTAATTGCCACATTTGACCACCAATGGATTCCGTAGTTAGCATAACTGCATAGCACCTTGCTTTCTAGAGGGACACTGTGGGTCATCCATAATTGGGTTTCCTCCTAGGGGAACTTTTTAATAAATTTACTAATAATGTTCAGGAAAAGTAAAGTGTTTGTGCTATAGCAGACATAATTTGAATAGGGTACAAAGGCCTCCCCCTGGACATGTCAATTTGGGAAGCCAATCTACATGGAGGGAGCACTGGTTGCACTTTCGCATTCCCTATCAGCAAGCATCCAGTCTAGCATCCTATATCCTAGTTGGCAGCCAGTAGGTTTGCCAAGTGGTCTTGGAGGCGCGGTGCACCTGCCACCCACACCCAATCTGAAGATTCCCTCTGGTCATTAATATTTACGAGGGAACCTCCAAGTGCTAAGGAATCTTTGCCTGGTCTTCAGCTTGCTGTTAGAGTTTGCACAGTCCAGTCTTGAAATGCATCGCCCCTGTCCAAGACCACCTGTCTTTTTTGACAATTTTAAATCAAAAGTAGAGGAATATCACAAGCCTGGGTCACACTGATGTTTCAAAAAATAATTTTAGCATCGTAAGAGGTTTTGGAGCTTACATTTGGATAAAGGGGGTTAAAGGTTCTAAATGTTGGGTCTAGATTGGTCAATCAGGTGTTAGCGTTTACCCTGGCAGCCTTCCTGTTCCAGGATCTTTATTATTAAGCACATCTGCACCTGCTTGGCATACTTGTCACCCACTAATATAATTTCCTGATTCCTTCCTATTTCAAGAAGAGCTTAATGAACAGAACAGTAGATAGGCCACGTATGTATGTTAAATGAATAAAAACCAGTCATTACCATCTTTTGGAACTGCTGGCAGCAATGTAAAATATCCCACGAGGCAAATCTTGAGCTAACAAGATAGAAATATACCCAAGAGTAATATGGGATGGTGCATGAGATCCGTCTTTTTTTCAAAGCTACTGGAATCTTGGCGACTGATTGTTTGGGGGAACTTATGTTCTACTAGTTATAATATTAAAGTAGATACCTGTATATGTAATTTGTGAATGTTGTCTGGTAATAAGGAAGAGATAGCCAAACCAGACAAGGCTTTCTTGGATGTTGGATTCAGGGCATTTGTTAGCTGTCAGTGTGAAAAGGAAAATACGCCAGCCTCCTCCTAACCAATCCTAATCCAAATGATGCTGATGCTGTTTCATACCCATTAATGTCATCCTGTGCCTTTTCCTTAGCAGCAGGCAGAATCCCTGCCCCATTGCTCAACCCAATATGAGGGGGGGGGGGGGCATAGCTTTATATCTATCCCTGAGTGCACCAGTTCCAGTATGTTTCTGTAGAAACCTGAGTACACACTTATTACACAATTGCTGTTCCTATCGGCCCCGAGCACAGCTTATCACTTCCTGTCTGTCCCTGGGTGCAGCCTGTTTCCCCCTGTGCTCTCTCATCCATCTTTGTCTTCGGCTGGACTTACCTGGCCCTGTTTGACCCAGAATATAGCTTGCCTATTTTTGTCTGTCCCTAATTACAGCCCTTCGGTCTGTTCCAGAATACAGATTTTTGGCCCCTAAGTACAACTCTTCTGTTCTTCTTCAACAATTTCTTCTCTAATGTCAAGTACACAATCATCTCTGTCTTTGCCCACTTTAGAGCTCTAGCTCCCCCCTCCAGTCTGTACTTGAATCCAGCTCCTCTGTTCTGTATTGCAGCCCTGTCCTCATTTGTCCCTAAGTACAGCTCGTCTGTCCCTGGCCATTAAGTAAAGCTCTTCTCTTTCTATCTCTTTCCGAGTTCAATACTCCGGTACTTGTCTATCTTTAAGTAGAATAATTTATTTCCTGTTTCTAAAAACTAGACTGATGCCAGACTCCAGGAGACCAAACGTAATAGCGTGATTGAGCATAAAATATATTTGTAGCAGACAACAGTTGAGTGTTGGTTTATTTCGGCGCGAGAAAGCACACTAAAATCTCATTTCACTAGTTAATAAATAAAAGGACTCAACCCCTTATTAGCCAGAAATCCAAAAGTCCTATAATCGGTCTTTAAATCATTGTTAAAGAAGAGGTTTTGGTTGGAACACACTTGCAAATGTATTTGGAAGCACGTCAAGGTGCCCTTGCATTAAGTGCGGTCTCTACTTCTTTTTATGAAAGCCATATGTAGTAATAAAGTAATTGGGAGCTGGCGGTAATGTATTGGGGTTGAAAGCTGCCTTATTCATCCAAAGCCCTGCTTGTAAAACATCTAAACCATACAAATGAGGAAGGTGGTAGCTGTTTAACCAATTCACGATTAACCTTTCCTATATGCTCGGTTTATTCCTTGTGCGATCATTAGGGGGAACACAACTGTAAATGACCAGGTAAGGCAAATAAATAGACTATAAAATATTAAAACAAAACAGATGGTCTATAAACTTTGCTAGGTACTATATGTAGACTTTTTATGTCCCCTAGGGCAGTGGAGTAGATTTGCTAATGCCTTCACAGTGAATATATTGATACCGTAGTCATGGCTAGGTAATCATTGCCGGGATGATAAAGGACATCATATAAAGAAGGAATATTGCAGCAATATCATTCCCCTGCTGAGCGCAGTCCGCTTCTACAAATCACAGTCGAAGATGTTGGAGAGGCACTTTGTGTCCCCAACGTCAAATTAATTATTATTTTCATCTGAAGAACCAAAGCTCATCCAAAGATGTCAACTAATTATGTTCCTGCTGAATGTTCTAATGGGCAATTAGTCTGCTCGGAGCACTTATGAATTATTTCCTGAGCCGTTCCTATTCCTGACACTATTTTGATTCCGTTACGTTTCTGCTTTTATTTGTCTTTATCTGCATTTTACAGCCTTCCTCATCTCATTTTGTGGTCAACTAACACCAGCAAACTTTCATTACTTGATGATTGTTTTTTATTTCAAACCATCTGTTTGGTCTCCCCAAGCATTTCCCAGCTCATAGGCTAAATCTGCGGCAAGTGTTTAATAAAAAAAGGTCATTTCAAACTTGTTACTGCAAGGGAGCTCTTCTAGTGATGCTCAACCAGAAGAAATTGAAAGTTCATCTGCCACTTTGGCCAATATGTGTTCCTGTGGTGGGTTAAAATGTGGACCTTAATCAAAACTTGTTGCAATATATTGTAGTGTCAGTTTTTGCCATTCTAGCTGATGAGATCAGTGGTCAGTCATCTTTAGTCCTGTATCTGATGTTACCCTCTCTCCACCACTGTTGGTTGAAGGATTTGGTTGGACTGTATGAGCATCAAATCCATGGCCTAAAACAACATCTTGCAAGGGACATATGTACATGTGCATTATCTAGCACCTGGCAAAAAGAGGATGCATGTACTTGATTCAGCAAACGAGTGCTCCCGAATGGATTCTTGTAGTGCTAGTGTGGAGACTTATCAACTATGTGAACGCTTATGAAGACGTAATGGCATCTGGTTATTTTGTGGAACTATGAGAAGGGGGAGATTTTTGGGGATCTAGAGGTAACATCTTGTTTTGTCCAACTTTCCAAGGTTTGGTTGTTTTGTTCACCAAAAGACCTATAAACTGTCAGTGCTATTTTTGCAGTCTCACCCTTACATAACATTAGGGTTGAACATTGGATTGTAGTTCACCTGTGGAGCCAAAGGTGTGCATAGATTGCACCAGGGCTTCCCGACCAGAGAACTCTAGTCAGACTGATGGGAAAACAAGAGCTGTACTCAGGAACAGATAGGGAAAGAAGAACTGTTCTCACTGTTCTCAGGGGAGATGACTAGGGAAGGGCAAACCCCCCTCAAAGTTTGGTCTGGCAAGTTCAGCCGAACTTTGAATATAGGTGGCTGTGGTGGTGGGGGTTGCAGAGTGTGCAACAGGAAGCGTGCTGCTATACTCACCTCAGCCCGTGATCATCCTTCTCTCAGCATCAACGGCATTTGAATTTGGCCTGAGCTGGGACTAGAGAAAGATGGCTACCATGAGTGAGGACACTTCTAGTGCCAGCTGGCAGTGCTGGCACTAGAAGTGTTCTCACTCATGGGAGCCAGCGGCCATCTTTTGCCAGCCCTGGCTTTAGTCAAATTCAAACGCTGCTGCTGCTCTGCTGCCAACGCCACTGAGGATCTCAGGCTGAGGTGAGTGCATCTTAGGTGAAGCTGGTTGATGGGCTGCTCAGCTGAACTCAAACATGAGCTTCTGTCTGAAGTCCATTTTAGGGTTTGGGAACCCGAATTTGCAAAGCCTGGTAGGAGCCAGAACATTGAGCTTCGGGTTCGGCCATCTCTAGAGATGAGAGCTGTATTCAGGGGCAGATAGAAGCAGAACAGCTGGACTCGGGGAGGGGGGTGATAGAGAGATAAGAGATGTATTCAGGGCCAGATAGAGGGAGAAGGTTTGCACTCAAGGACTGAAGGGGTAAGAAGAGCTGTACTCAGGGACTGAAGGGATAGGAGGAGCTGCACATAGGGACAGAAGGGGTAGGAAGAGCTGAACTCAGAGATTGAAGGGGTAAGACATACTAAACTTAGAGACTGGAGGGTAAGAAGAGCTGTACTCAGGGACTGAAGGGGTAAGAAGAACTGTACTCAGGGACTGAAGGGGTAAGAAGAGCTGTACTCAGGGAGTTAGAGGTAAGAAGAGCTGTACTCAGGGAGTTAGAGGTAAGAAGAGCTGTACTCAGGGAGTTAGAGGTAAGAAGAGCTGTACTCAGGGAGTTAGAGATCGGTAGAGCTGTACTCAGGGAGTTAGTGGTAAGAAGAGCTGTACTCAGGAAGTTAGTGGTAAGAAGAGCTGTACTCAGGGAGTTAGAGGTAAGAAGAGCTGTACTCAGGGAGTTAGAGGTAAGAAGAGCTGTACTCAGGGAGTTAGAGATAGGTAGAGCTGTACTCAGGGAGTTAGTGGTAAGAAGAGCTGTACTCAGGGAGTTAGTGGTAAGAAGAGCTGTACTCAGGGAGTTAGAGATCGGTAGAGCTGTACTCAGGGAGTTAGTGGTAAGAAGAGCTGTACTCAGGAAGTTAGTGGTAAGAAGAGCTGTACTCAGGGAGTTAGAGGTAAGAAGAGCTGTACTCAGGGAGTTAGAGGTAAGAAGAGCTGTACTCAGGGAGTTAGAGATAGGTAGAGCTGTACTCAGGGAGTTAGTGGTAAGAAGAGCTGTACTCAGGGAGTTAGTGGTAAGAAGAGCTGTACTCAGGGAGTTAGTGGTAAGAAGAGCTGTACTCAGGGACTGAAGGGGTAAGAAGAGCTGTACTCAGGGAGTTAGAGGTAAGAAGAGCTGTACTCAGGGAGTTAGAGATCGGTAGAGCTGTACTCAGGGAGTTAGTGGTAAGAAGAGCTGTACTCAGGGAGTTAGTGGTAAGAAGAGCTGTACTCAGGGACTGAAGGGGTAAGAAGAGCTGTACTCAGGGAGTTAGAGGTAAGAAGAGCTGTACTCAGGGAGTTAGTGGTAAGATGAGCTGTACTCAGGGAGTTAGTGGTAAGAAGAGCTGTACTCAGGGAGTTAGTGGTAAGAAGAGCTGTACTCAGGGAGTTAGTGGTAAGAAGAGCTATACTCAGGGAGTTAGTGGTAAGAAGAGCTGTACTCAGGGAGTTAGTGGTAAGAAGAGCTGTACTCAGGGACTGGGGGGTAAGAAGAGCTGTACTCAGGGAGTTAGTGGTAAGAAGAGCTGTACTCAGGGAGTTAGTGGTAAGAAGAGCTGTACTCAGGGAGTTAGTGGTAAGAAGAGCTGTACTCAGGGAGTTAGTGGTAAGAAGAGCTGTACTCAGGGAGTTAGTGGTAGGAGGAGCTGTACTCAGGGACTGGGGGGTAAGAAGAGCTGTACTCAGGGACTGAGGGGTAAAAAGTGTTATACTCAGGGACTGAGGGGTAAGAAAAGCTTTACTCAGGGACTATGGAATAAGAAGAGCTGTACTTGGGGAGTTAGAGGTAAGAAAAGCTTTACTCAGGGACTATGGAGTAAGAAGAGCTGTACTCAGAGAGTTAGAAGTAAGAGGAGTTGTAATCAAGACAGTTGAGAAGAGAAGAGCTGTATTACTGACAGAAGAGATAAGCTGCTCTCAAATAGAGATAGTGAGAGAAAACTGTATTTAGGGGCCCTATAGGCAGAGAAGAACTGTAGGGCAGGAGAAATAAACTGTACAAAAGTAGTTTTGTTCCATGCCCCAGGGTATAGATATTTGGGATGCCCTGCTTTGTGAACCCCCCCCCCCCCAGATCATCCATAAAAAACTCACTTCTCCCTGGTCTGCGGCTCATGTGCGGGCTCTCATCCAAGCAAAGCCATATGCCATGCATATTTAATACTCAGCAAATGGCTCTGTTTATGGCATACTTATTGGGAAACAGTGGGTGCGCACAGCCCAAAGATGCTGGGGAGGAGGTGATGAGTTTTTCAGGAACCCAGGGGGGTTTCACACAGTGGGGCATCCCAATTTGGGAAGGTCAGCAGCCGGCCATGGAATCTTTTCAATTTAAGGGCTGGCCCTCTACTAAATCTATATAAATCAATACCCCAAACTGATCTATTTCCTAAATGAATGAAATATACCCTTCTGAAGCCGCACGGGGGCGGCGGGCGCGGGTGGCCGGGTTTCCTGTGGTCCCTCTTCAGTGATGCTTTGCTGACATGCTTCTTGCCTTATATGAGTAACTTTGGGCACTGGTAGTATAACATTTGCTTACTGTGCAGACATATTTAATTGTGCCTTTTGAGCTTGTTGTGTATCCTACACCACCTGTCATATTGATTATTATAGATGCAGCAGTTTTTTGAACGGTTGTGGGTTTGTATATAGCTTATTGAGTGTATAGTTTTTTATTACCTATATTTCATTCATTTAGGAAATAGATCAGTTTGGGGTATTGATTTATATAGATTTAGTAGATGTATATAGGATGTATTTATGGATACATCAATACAGCACTTAGCACTTTAGTTCAGAGATATTGCACAGTGGTTTTGCTTAGTAGTTGTAATTTTGTAAATATTTGTGTCATTATTCTATTTTGCATATTTTAATATATTATAACTGTACATTGTGGATAGGATTGTGGAAGATAACAGAGACCCTATTTTGGGTCCTTAGAGTGCCGGCACAGATACGGGGGTAAGTGGGTGTAGAGGCAGTTTACCTCTGCATGCACAGACCCCAGTACTTCATTTATAGGTATTCATTTGCCCGTTATCAATTATATAGTATTGGAGCTTTGTCTGCATCACAACACATGTTATATTAGATTCCCCAGGATTGGGGCTTGGAGATATATTGAGATAATAATATGAATTGGGACCCAATAATTGTTTTTAATTGTCTTGTGTCATGCGTTATTCAGTGTATGTGTATTTTATGAATTTATATGTAACAATACATTTTGAATATAGAGATTTGGTATATTTTTGGTGCTCCTTATAGGGAGGGAGGTGTGTTTTTCACGGCCACTCCCATTGGAATGGTAGAAACAGAAAAGAGCTGTACCCTGGGATAGATGGGAAGAGCTGTAGTCCCCCTACAGGAAGGTCCCCTATGGGGTCAATTCAGAGCCTGGTAAGAAAACTCACTCCTATTTTAAGAGAGAAAATTGCCATTCACTGTCATTGTCTACCGGGTGTAAATTTACACCTGCTGTTGAATCAGCCCCAAGGTAGACAATGAATGTGAGTGGCAATTTTCTCACCTGGCTCTGAATTGACCCCCTTTGTGTGGCCACTGGGAATGACCTTTTATCACACAATTACTGTAGCAATATCAGCAACTTTAACTCTAATGAGAAAAAAATCCACAGGTAGGGTGAGAAAATAGATTTCAGGGCCGGCCTAGCTGGGTTTTTGTTCTGATTCAAAGTGGACCAAAACCCATGGCAATCAGCTACAGAATCTATAAGAATCACGGACCGATCGATTCCCTCCCCCAGGGCATCCAAAATCGGGATGCCCCGCTGTGTGAAAGCCCCAAGGTCGCCCATACACTTACCTTCTTTTCCCCTCCGATGTCATGGCCACATCCCCGCTATCCCTCTAGAAGGGTGCGTGCCAGGGATTTGTGAATGGCCAGCACGGGCACTCTTCCTGTTAGAGGGTAGCGGGGGATGCGGCCGTCAGCTCGCTTTAGCCGCTCACCTTAGACGATGTGACGTCAGCAGATCCGAGCACTCTGATTGGAAGAGCAGTCGTGCATGCACCATAGGACCGGGGAGAGGTGAGTTTGTTTCGGTGACCTGGGGGGTTTCACACAGCGGGGCAACTTTAAAATGATTCAATTAATAATTTAATCTAAACTAATAAGTGTATTAATAAACACTTACAAGTAACAAATATTTAATATCTGCTGGACACTGGGCTCTAACCTCCATCCAACATGAACTACTTAGCTCTATGATCTCTCCAGCCAATGGGAAGTTTTTATTAGTGGGTGGAACAAATGCTATTTTCAGCTGTTTTATTAGGGGTGTTGTGTTCCGACCTCAACAACTTTATTAAGTTAATTCGGACTCGGTCCTCACCACCTTCTCTTCCTAACAAAATGTCTGTGTGAAACTGTGTATACGAGCGTTTGTGTGTGTGCTGGAATTTGTAAAATGAAGTCCCATGGGTGCGAGCAAGTATTTCTCGCATGGAAAGCTCAGTGGATCTTTATTTATATGCACTCAATAGCACACGCCAAGCACTGTATTAGCATAATCCACCCTCTTTCAGGCATTCCAATGGAAAAAGCATCCTTAGAGTAAGGGAATGTTGCTGGTTTTGGAATATGGAGTTGTTTGCGTTGGAGCTACACAGTCAGCTTAGATGCAAAGAGGCTGATTCATTAATAGCGACATGTAGCGACAGTTGAGCGACTGTAGCGGTATTTTCACAGCGCCCGCTAGTAGTCGCTGTGCTTGGCCATTGTTCGGTTGTTGATAGCGACTCAGTCGGTGTGCAGTAATGTTGAATACAAGGTTCCGAGTCGCTATTTGACAGGTTCCGCGATGTATGAGTGCGCATGATAGCGACTGGTCAGAGCAACCGGCTTCCACCATATTCATAAAAAAATCACGCAAAAAAATTCCAGCGCTGTGAAATGCATGTTTAAACCCCAGAGACCTGGAGGCGATGTGTTAAAAGTAGTTTTTTAAACTCCCAAACAACCATATTTTTGGAAACCAAAAAAAAAATATTTTAAATAATTTAGTAATATGAATACATTAATATCAGACCTGTAATATCAATTCTGTACAATTTTTCTTTTTATTTTTTTTTCCCTTAAAAAATCTAAAATGGCAGAAGTGGTCACAGAAATATTCACATTAAAAAAAAAAAAAACAATAACAATTAATTATTAATATTTAAAGATTGTTCCATTGAAATGCATTGGAGCGCGCCAGGTAGCGAGAGGTCATACCTGTCGCTGTTCAAGGTCGGACGCTGGCGCTGTGGGCTGAGGCTGGAATAATGATGAATGAGTCGCTAGATGGCGCTATCTCAGTCGCTAAGCAGGATTGGCTTGATAAATGTGTGATTGTGGTGGGGAGCCGGCGTTCTCGTGGCGGGGCCCGTCATTACCGGTCGCTCACCAGTCGCAACCTGTCGCTATTCCTTCATAAATAAGGGCCAAAGTGTTTCTTAAATTTAACTCATTTTTGTTATTATCAGCTTTATTTATTCAAGGTCCCTAAAAGTACTTAAAGCGGAACAAAACCCATGATTTTGACTATCCAAGGTTTTGGTTCCTGCCCCCAGACATCCACATTTGGGATGCATTAAAATCATAAATTACTGGTATAATCCACCTAAACAGTTCAACTTTCATTATGCATGGAGCTGCTTAGCTCATATTCTTATTCAGAGATTGTCCATCAATAAAGTGCTTCTAATATCCAGTGATCGTTTTGATCCTCACACCAAACAGTGATCTGCCAATATAAAGACAATCTGCTTACCAGAAAGTGGTTAAGTATAGGTGCATCTCTTATCCATCTATCAACCGAAATTTTTTAAAAAAGACGGGGAGGCCGATTCATTAATAGCGCCAGGTAGCGACAGATGAGCGACTGTAGCAGTATTTTCACAGCGCCCGCTAGTAGTCGCTGTGCTTGGCCGTTGTTCGGTTGTTGACAGCGACTCAGTCGGTGTGTAGTAATGTTGAATATTGGGTGAGGATTCGCTATTTGACAGGTTCCGCGCTGTATGGGAGCGCATGATAGCGACTGGTCAGAGCGACCGGCTCCCACCATATTCATTAACAAATGACGCTCAAAAAATTCTCGCGCTGTAAAATGCATGTTTAAACCCCAGAGCGCTGGCGGCGATGGGTTAAAAGTAGTTTTTTAACCCCCAATCATATTTTTGGAAACAAAAAAAAAACAAGTATTTAAAAACATTTTGTAATATGAATACATTAATATCATTTTCACAGCCTCAGCGAACAGCGCCGGCGTTCAGCCTTGCACAGCGCCAGGTATGACCGCTACCTGTCGCTCTCCCATACATTTCAATGGACGAACCTTTTCTTCTCTTCAAACGGGGTATTTGTTTTTTTTTTTTCAAAAAATCTCAAATAATTCTGTGACCTCTCCTGGCATTGAAAAAGCAGTTTTTTTCACATTTTTTTTCATTTTTTATATATTTCTATTTCTATATTTATATATGTCTTCAGAAATGACATTACAGGTCTGCCATTAAAGTGTTCATGTTACAATGTGGTTACAATGTAATTCCATATGTTTTCGCTTTGTTACTAGTTGATAGATGCTGAAAAACAGACTTTAAACACACCGCCTCCTGCGCTCTGGGCTTCAGAGAAGCATTTTTCAGCGCCAGAGATTTGTGAGGCTGTTTTTTTGCTGAATATGGTGTGAGTCGGTCGCTATGAGCAGTCGCTAACATGCGCTCCCATACAGCGGTGTACTGGTCAAATAGCGACTCCTCACAATGTATTTAACATTACTGCACAGCAACTGAGTCGCTATGAAGTAGCGACCCACGGCTGAGCACAGTGACTACTAGCGGGCGCTCTGAAAATGCTGCTACAGACGCTCCTCTGTCGCTACCTGGCGCTAATGATGAATCAGCCTGCCCGTGTAATCCCTCTGAATTAGAAGTGCGATTACAAAACATCAAGGCAATAGGCTTCAAGAGATGTTCAGCTCAGCTTCGTCTCAGCTAGTATCCACAAACGTTCACCCCGCTCATGGCCGCCAAGCTTTAGGGTTCCATTGAGTGCCAGAAGTAGTGAAATATCATCAGCTAGGGACCTGGTTTCCCTGCAAGAGCGTTTCATTCTTGGATGAACTTTCTTAAGACTTAGAAAGGGATTACACTATGTCGTTTTTTTAATATTTCTCTCCATATTGTGCGATTATATGAGCGACTGCTGGAAGAAAGTCTGTTTAGGGAATGTGAGCATGATGCGAACGAAGTAAATGATATCAACACATGGTATGAGAAGAAATTGGTTGATATATGGATAAGAGATGCGCCTGTATTTAAACCAGACCTTCACCCTGAATAAGAGCCTATCTTATATGTTTCCCCCACCCTGTACATACAGATTGCTCACATTAATCCGGACCTTCACCCTGAATAAGAGTCTATCTTATATGTTTCCCACACCCTGTACATACAGATTGCCCACATTAAAAATAATCCTACCTGCATCTACTGCATTTTATGAGCCTTTAAACATCCAAAATGGCGGCCCATGGATTCTCAGGCTGCCTGCAAACTGGAAGTGTCTTCTGACTGTGCCTCTGCATTGTGGGATTGCTGTCCTTTTCCTGACCCCAGCTGTGCTCTGTCTGTGCAAAGCACAGCTATTACCCCCCCCCCCCCCTGTACTTCTGCCCCACTATCCTCTCCTCAGTAGGTGATGCTTTGAGGCAAGATGGTGGCGCCCGTATTCTAGGGTCCTAAACAGAGTTTTAAATGTAAAATATATTTATTTTGGATGCTGGGGAATAGTTTTTTAAGGGTTTGGGCTTTTTATTAAATGATGCTGAAGGGCTGGTTTAACCATTTTCTGGTAAGCAGATTGTCTTTATATTGGCAGATCAAAATGATCGCTGGATATTAGAAGCACTTTATTGATGGACAATCTCTGAATAAGCCTATGAGCTAAGCAGCTGCATGCATAATGGAAGTTAATACGTTTAGGTCTGCTTTATGGTTGGGACAAATAGAGGCCGATTCATTAATAGCGCCAGGTAGCGACAGATGAGCGACAGTAGCGTTATTTTCACAGCGCCGGCTAGTATTCGCTGTGCTTGGCCGTTGTTCGGCTGTTGACAGCGACTCAGTCGGTGTGCGGTAATGTTGAATACGGGGTTAGGAGTCGCTGTTTGACAGGTTCCGCGCTGTATGGGAGCGCATGACAGCGAATGGCCATAGCGAACGGCTCCCAGCATATTCATTAACAAATCACGCTCCAAAAATTCTCGCGCTGTGAAATGCTTGTTTAAACCCCAGAGCGCTGGCGGCGATGGATTAAAAGTAGTTTTTTAACCCCCAAACCACCATATTTAAAAAAAAACATGTTTTTCAAAACATTTTGTAATATAAATACATTAATATCAGACCTGTAATATCAATTCTGCACAAATTTTTTTTTTTTTTTTAACCTTAAAAAAAATATCTAACATTGCCAAAGTGGTCACAGATTTTTTGACATTTAAAAAAAAAAAAAAGAAATTAATAACAATTAATTATGAATATTTAAAGATTGTTCCATTGAAATGCATTGGAGAGCGCCAGGTAGCGAGAGGTCATACCTGTCGCTGTTCGAGGTCACTTGCTGGCGCTGTGGGGTGAGGCTGGAATAATGATGAATGATTCGCTATTTGGCGCTATCTCAGTCGCTAAGCAGGATCGGCTTGATAAATGTGTGATTGTGGTGGGGAGCCGGCGTTCTCGTGGCGGTGACCGTCATTACCGTTCGCTCACCATTCGCTACCTGGCGCTATCCCTTGGTAAATATAGTGTATAGATCATTTTAGTTGTGATTGTAGTTACAAGGTTTCACCCCTTGATGGCAGCATAGAATAAGAAATGAGGTTAAGTTCTGAAAAACAGGAAATACATGGCAAAGGTTGCCATTTATTTCCTGTTTTTTTGGAACCTAAGCTCATTTAGGTAAGTTATGGAGTCCTCTGATTTGTTGCTTTACCCAAAGAAATGTAGCACTAGAAAATAAAGGGAAAATAAGACTCAGAGAGAACAGAGTAGAAAGTGGAGATGATGGAGGGTGAGAGGAACTAGGGGTAGGGAGGCAAAGAGTGTTTTGGGGGTGTGCAGAATAAGTGGTTGGTGGCCACTTTCACAAGATCCAAATTGCTACGCATATAATTGTAAACTTATAGGGTGCTGCCTGTTAGGACAATTCTTCTTATCCTACAAACAGTCGGGGAGGCCGATTCATTAATAGCGCCAGGTAGCGACAGATGAGCGCCAGTAGCGTGATTTTCACAGCGCCCGCTAGTATTCGCTGTGCTTGGCCGTTGTTCGCTTGTTGACAGCGACTCAGTCGGTGTGCGGTAATGTTGAATACGGGGTTAGGAGTCGCTGTTTCACAGGTTCCGCGCTGTATGGGTGCGCCTGACAGCGAATGGCCAGAGCGAACAGCTCCCAGCATATTCATTAACAAATCACGCTCAAAAAATTCGCGCTGTGAAATGCTTGTTTAAACCCCCAGAGCGCTGGCGGCGATGGCTTAAAAGTAGTTTTTAACCCCCAAACAACCATATTTTTTGATTAAAAAATTAAACAAGTTTTTCTAAACAAATATCAGACCTGTAATAACAATTCTGCACAAATTTTTTTTTATTTTTGTTTTTACCTTAAAAAAAAATATCTAACATTGCCGTAGTGGTCACAGAATTTTTGACAGTTAAAAAAAAAAAAAAAAAAAACAGTCATATCAATTAATTATGAATATTTAAAGATTGCTCCATTGAAATGCATTGGAGAGCGCCAGGTAGCGAGAGGTCATACCTGGCGCTGTGATGGGATTAGCAGCGGCGCTGTTCGTTGCAGTCCGCTACATGATGAATCCCGCGCTAGCTGAAGCTGATGTTTACAATGAAAGGGATACAATTAAATACAACAACATTCACTTGACAAGATGCGCTGCATAGTCAAGCTTATAACAATATTATACATCAACAGACACCATCACAAAATACTGCATATTATAGTATCAGGTTCTATTGTGAACTAGTTTAAGCATTATATCTTCTATGTCTTACACAGAGCAGTATATGTAATCATTTCATTTCAACCCATAACCAGTCCTAACTTCTGGTGCATAAATACCAACTCTATATACGTAATCAACAATAAGGTATTACCCAAGTTTTTTAAGGTAGCAAAGGTGGGGGCGGTCCTCCCACGTTCCGGGGATCACGTCCCCTTTTTCAAGGAAATGGGGGTGTGCTAAATGGAGCATTTCAGATAGAGGAGGACCTCAGTGGGAAGACATACCCCTCGATTCAAAGAGCAAAAGTTAATTGATTTCGGATCGAGAATCGTAAGTTTGGGTGGGTGTTAGTCATTTTTTCCTGTTTTTTTGGCCATTTCCGACTCGCACGAGCCTACGTACGAATGCGTATATGCTCTTACGATCAGCGGAAGTTCGTTCCTAAATTTTAGGATCAAAACGTAAAACTTAGGATCAAATCCTAAAACTTAGGATCAAAACGTAAAACTTAGGCTAATTGGATGTGTTTCGGTGTGATTCAGAGAACAGTTTTCAAACCTCTAAATACGTTTTAAAAGAAAGCCACTGGCGACACCTTTTAGCAGTCGGATTGCTGTTCTTGAACAGGTTTTTTGGCTATGTGGAGGAGTCTGCGCGTCTTGAGCTCCAATGAACTGCATGTATCAGCATGGCCGAGGCCATAAATTGTATGGCAATGCATACCTGATTCATGTATGCCTTATAAAAGCATTTTAATGTGGACCTTAATTAGTCCTTTGCATGTAAACCTTTATTTGGCAATATATTTGCGTTAATTAAAGAAACTTATGTCCTTTGGTATTTATTTTTAAATTGATGTACTAGAATAATATTTTTAGATTGAATTTATTGGTGTAGTTGTTTACCTTTGCTTTGTTTAATTATTTAAGCACATCTTTGGTCAGATGCATCACACTTACTGAGGAGAGGAGAGCGGGATAAAGTGCAGGATGTGGGTTACTGCTGTATTTTGCACAGACACAGCAGAGCTGGGGGCACGGAAAGGTCAGAAATCAAAGAATGCAGAGCAACACAGTCACAAGGCCCTTTCTGTTTGCAGGCTGCCCGATAATACCTGAGCCGCCATCTTGGCTGTTTCTAGGCTCATAACATGCAGAAGTTGCTGGGTGTTTTATAATTTTTGAGAGCAATCTGTATGTAGAGGGTGTGGGTAACCACACCCAAAATTTTAAGTTGTACCATTTGAAGCCAAAATATTAAAATTAAATCCACAAGTAAAAAATGCAAGTTAACTAAAAATTAAACAAAGTAAGATTTACTTATGCAAATGCATTCATTAATGGTTGGTTACTACAAAATGAATGAAATAAAGAAAAATAAAAGACCAAATATTTATAATGCACTTTAATGAGGTAAGTTTGTAGTGCGCAGCCGCAAGATCAGAAGGATTTACGTCCAGACAAAAAAGGAAAAAGGGCAAAACCAATGTTGCAACCTGAGAAATGAAACGGAAAATTCAGGATGGAAACTGACATAGGTCTGATTCCCGAACTGCCATACGAACGGACGGACATTTTAGGAGAGAAACGTATTTGCTTATAGAATCACTCGCAAGTTCATACGAACGCACGAGCGTACGGGAAAAATAGGATGATCGACAGACACCCAAATCAAAGCTGTTACATGTTTCTTTGAATCGACCCTATTGAGGAGAATGGCTGAGAGTGACGTGCGGGGAGGAAAACCTGGTAGGGATGGAATCCTGGAGGGTGAGGCTGGTGAGGAACAACCTAGGGTTTGGGTTGTGTAAGGCCCTAAGTGCCGGGTGTCCTGGAAAGCCCGCTGGATCTGCCGCAATAAAAAGAAAAGTTGGACTCTTCAGGGCCTGTGGACCATCCCTGTGACCTGAGTGAGTACCTCCACGTCCCCTGCTCCCCAACTTGAGGAAGTTCCCCATTACAGTGTGTCCCGGGCCAGGAACCCTTTCCCACACTTTACCCTAAAGCGTATGGAACACAGGTTTTGGTCCGTCCCCCTGGGGCCTCCCGGTTTGGGATGCCCCGCCGTTCATACCTGTCCAACAAGCCCACGATGCAGACCCAGCTCTCCTCCTCCAGCTGAATGAGATCGGGCACCCAGCGTCACTTGTATCCTTTGGATGTGCGCAGCCAAGCACAGCCATTCAGTCATGGTGGGCACAGGCGGAAAAAGGATGAAAGTAGCAGCCGTGGGCTCATTTGATCAGTAAGAAAATCGAGCGAACAACGGGGTTTCATACAGCGAGGCATTCCGGTTCGGGAAGCCCTGAAGAAATCAGCCGTCTCTGGAGTCTCATAGACTCCAAGGGCGGTTTCGGCCCACTTTAAGGTATCTCAGTCTTGATGGCCGCAGCGAAGAAGGTCACTGGTAGGTCAGCACTCCAGAAAATAAAGCATTTATTGGTGTCCTCATTAAAAGAATGTAATCCAAAACAGCATAAAAACGAATGAAGATCAAAGGCCCAGACAGCGATCTAACGCGTTTCGGACGCCGTTACGGTCCTTAGTCATAGATAATAAGTATTCAAGACGGGGACATATTTATACAAAAGAGTAGAAAAACCTTGATGGCCGCAGCGCAATAAAACTCTACAACTGCACAACTGACAAAGATAATAGACGGAGACCTCAGAAAGGTTAGTGCTGGGGGAGGTAAGTATTGAACAGTGGGAAATACAAGGTACTGAGCGATCTAATGATGGTCCTAGCTGCAGGCAGATAGCAAACTCTTTCTTATCAATAACAAATCCCTGATATATTTAACAACATTTTATTGTAATTAAACTACAATTGTAGACAAAATAAAATTCCTGCAATTAAAAAAAATGCCCTTACAGCACAATAATAAAATATATTTTCCTTGTATTACTTTTTGCTGATTTAGCGAGTGCTCCCCCTAGTGGACACTTGTATATTAAAATAAAAGCTCTCATTAAATCGGACCTTCACCCTGAATAAGCCTATCTTATGTTTTCCCAACCCCATACATACAGACATTAAATATCATCCTACCTGCACCTATTGTGTTTTCTGAGCCTGGGGGCCCGTGGAGTCTCAGGCTGCCTGCAGACAGGAAGTGTCTGACTATGCCGCTCTGAATTCTGGGATTGCTGTTCCTTTCTTGACCCCAGCTCTGCTCTGTCTGTGCAAAGCACAGCTATAACCCTGCCCCCTGCAACCCCCCCTCTCCTTAATATGTGAAGCTTCTTAGGCGAGATGGTGGTGCTCATATCCTAGAGTCCTGAACAGAGTTGGAGCCCAGCGTGGTAAAGAATAATAAGTAAGTGAACTAAAAACTTAAAATCTATTACATTTTAGATGCTGGGGAAGCATTTTTAAGGGTTTGTGCTTTTCATTAAATGATGCTGAAGGTCCACTTCAAAGTTTTATTGCAGACCATGTGTTTTTATAATACTAAATAATAAATGAACTGTCTAAAAAAAGAATAAATACAATATAATATGCCGGCTCACAAGGCACTGTGTGGCGTGGAGCAAGACACGTCTAAACAAAAGGGGTAAACCTAGGCCACACTGCAGCACGAACTGAGGCCTGCCTCATTTCCGCCACTAGGGGGAGCTCTATCCTAGATTCGCTGAGATTTTAAAAAAGAACCAAGCAAAGGAGAGACAATGAGGCCGATTCATTAATAGCGCCAGGTAGCGACAGATGAGCGCCAGTAGCGTGATTTTCACAGCGCCAGCCAGTATTCGCTGTGCTTGGCCGGGGTTTGCTTGTTGACAGCGACTCAGTCGGTGTGCGGTAATGTTGAATACGGGGTTAGGGGTCGCTGTTTCACAGGTTCAGCGTTGTATGTGAGCGCCTAACAACGAATGGCCAGAGCGAACGGCTTGCTGCAGATTCATTAACAAATCACGCTCCGATTTTTTTCGCGCTGAGAATTCCTTGTTTAAACCCCAGAGCGCTGGCGGCGATGGGTGTAAAATAGTTTTTAACCCCCAAACAACCATATTTTTTGATAGTAAAATTATACAAGTTTTTATAAACATTTTGTAATATGAATACATTAATATCAGACCTGTAATATCAATTCTGCACAATGTTTTTTTTTTTACCTTAAAAAAAAATCCTAACATTGCAGAAGTGGTCACAGAATTTTTGACATTAAAAAAAAAAAAAAAAAAAAAAACAGTAATACCAATTAATTATGATTAATTAAAGATTGCTCCATTGAAATGCATTGGACATCGCCAGGGAGCGACAGGTCATACCTGGCGCTGTGATGGGATTAGCAGCGGCGCTGTTCGTTGCAGTCGGCTACATGATGAATCCCGCGGTAGCTGTCGCTCTCGCCGGCGCTAGCCTCATTTAGCGTGATAAATGCGTCATTGTGACCGCCGCCGGGCGTACTTGAGTCGGTGGCCGCCGTTAGCTGGCGGGACCTGGCGCTCGTCAGACACTACCTGGCGCTAGCCCTTGATAAATAAGGCCGAATATAACATTTTCTAACCAGCACAGAATGGAAAGTGTGAATGGGCACATTTGAATTATTGTATCATTTTTCCTATGGGTATAGTAAAACTTTAAGTAAAAAAAGGATGATGATTGATAATGGTCTTTATCCCTTTGTTTGGTATTTAGTGTCATTGGAAATATCGTTCCCACTTCTTTTTTCATGCTGACCTTCAGTGCAGGACATCCGGCCGGGGCCGTGCTGCACGCCCGGACGCGTGTCCTGCGATTAAAGGTGAGTCTCTATTTATAAGGGCAACAAGATGGGGGAATCATCTATACCTTGATAAAGTGGCCTGTGAGCAGGGGGCCACGAAACGCGTTGGGGGGATCGTTACTCGACCTTGGCATTCCTGGGGGACACTCAGAGCTATACACTCAGGTGATGTGTATGTTTTTTAAATTGGTTGTTGTATTTGATACTTGAGTTTGTTTTCTTTCTTTTCTCTTGCCACATTTTATATTATTAATATTGTATTTGCACAAATTTAGCACTGATGCACTTTATGGATTGATTGCAATATTGGCACTGAAATAGGATGTTTATAGGGTTGGGACTATGGGTAAAACTGGGACGCCCCTGGGAATGTACGGTCTAGTCTTATATGTTTTTTAACTGTTTGTCATGTGATTTCTATGGGTAATTGTCAATAAATAATTTATGAATTCATGATATATATCTAGTTGATGTATTGATTACCGTGGAGGGGGTGCGGTGGTTTGGAGCTATTCTGGGTGAACTGCTGGATTCACCATTACAACATTAGTGACCAACCCATTACTCTATTGCTGCAGCTCCATCCCGCTCCTGCTTGTGGATAGACAAACCTGGGGCAAGGCTTGGGCCATCTGCTGGACATCTTGTGCAACTGCAGCCTGAGAAACACCTGATGCCCAGTTATGCCATTGTAAAGCACACGGTTCACTGGGTGCTCACAGATGTCTTAAAGTGGACCAAAACCTAGGATTTGGACTATGCTGGGGTTTTGGTCCTTTTCCCCCCGGGGCATCCTGATTGGGGATCCCTCGCTGCCTGAAACCTCCCAGATCGCCGAGCGCAACTCACCTCTTTCCAGTCCTATGGCGCATGCGGCAGCAACTAGAAGCAGAAACTTGGCGCTGACTTCTGGCACTCCCCCCTGTTTCCCTTAGCAGTAGACCACCAATAATAGGACTTGACTGGTGGTCTACAACTCCCCCTTCCCCCAGTGGCTGCCTGTGTATTGCAGCTTTGTGATTAGGGCCCTTATTTAACAAGGGATAGCGAACAGGTAGCGAATGGTAATGACGGGCCCCGCCACGAGAACGCCGGCTCCCCACCACAATCACACATTTATCAAGCCAATCCTGCTTAGCGACTGAGATAGCGCCATATAGCGACTCATTCATCATTACTCCAGCCTCAGCCCACAGCGCCAGCGTCCGACCTTGAACAGCGGCAGGTATGACCTCTCGCTACCTGGCGCTCTCCAATGCATTTCAATGGAACAATCTTTAAATATTCATAATTAATTGTTATGAATTTTTTTTTTTTTTTTTTTTTAAATGTGAAAAATTCTGTGTCCACTTCTGCCATTTTAGATAATTTTGTTAAGGGAAAAAAAATTAAAAAAAAATGTACAGAATTGATATTACAGGTCTGATATTAATGTATTCATATTACTAAATTATTTAAAAAACTTGTTTTTTTTGGTTTCCAAAAATATGGTTGTTTGGGGGTTAAAAAACTACTTTTAACCCATCGCCGCCAGCGCTCTGGGGTTTAAACAAGCATTTCACAGCGCGAGAATTTTTTGAGCGTGATTTTTTAATGAATATGGTGGGAGCCGGTCGCTAGGGCCAGTTGCTATCATACGCTCCCATACAGCGCGGAACCTGTCAAATAGCGACTCCTCACCCAATATTCAACATTACGGCAAACCGACTGAGTCGCTGTCAACTACCGAACAACGGCCAAGCACAGCGACTACTAGCGGGCGCTCTGAAAATGCCGCTACAGTCGCTCAACTGTCGCTTCCTGCCGCTATTAATGAATCGACTTCTAGGTGTCAAAATATGCTCATATAAACGAACTGCCTGCGATTGTCCTGGAAAACAGCCACGCCCACTGGCAGGAAATGTAAAAAAATGAATGAAAACTTCAAGATAAGTTTTTCTGCTTTGGTGGGTTAGTTTTGAAAAACAAACAAAAAAAAGGAACGGGGAACATTAGGAGCTTTTGAGCTATGTGATTATATGGTCTATGTAGATGCCTGGATAATCCCTTTAAGATAAAGGGATTTTATTATTCTTCCTGAAAAGATGTTTTTGCTCATCTGCAGAAGTCCTCTTATGGCAGGTCCTGGTTGTGTAGTGCGTGTATTCTGTGTGTCTGGACTGTGGGGTAGAGGAGCAATACAGAAGCCCACGCCCTCTTTTGCTGGGGAGGCCGATTCATTAATAGCGCCAGGTAGTGACAGATGAGCGACTGTAGCGTGATTTTTTCAGCGCCAGCCAGTATTCGCTGTGCTTGGCCGGCGTTAGCTTGATGACAGCGACTCAGTCGGTGTGCGGTAATGTTGAATACGGGCTGGGGGGTCGCTGTTTCACAGGTCCAGCGTTGTATGTGAGCGCCTGACAACGAATGGCCAGAGCGAACGGCTAGCTTCATATTCATTAACAAATCACGCTCCGAATGTGCTGGCGCTGTCCATTCCTTGTTTAAACCCCAGAGCGCTGGCGGCGATGGGTATTAACTAGTTTTTAACCCCTAAACAACCATATTTTTTGAATGTAACATTATACATGTTTTTAGAATCATTTTGTAATATGAATACATTAATATCAGACCTGTTAGATCAATTCTGCACAAATTTTTTTTTAATTTTTTTTTTACTTAAAAATAAATCCTAACATTGCAGAAGTGTTCTCCGATTTTTTGACATTTAAAAAAAAAAAAAAAAAAAAATAATACCAATTAATTATGAATAATTATAGATTGCTCCATTGAAATGCATTGGACATCGCCAGGGAGCGACAGCTCATACCTGGCGCTGTGAGGGAATTTGCAGCGCCGCTGTTCGGTCCAGGCGGCTTCATGATGAATGCCGCGCTAGCCGTCGCTCTCGCCGGCGCTAGCCTCATTTTGCTTGATAAATGCGTCATTGTGTCCGCCGCCGGGCGTACTTGAGTCGGTAGTCGCCGTTAGCTGCCGCTACCTGGCGCTCGTCAGACACTACCTGGCGCTATCGCTTGATGAATAAGGGCATAAATCTACATCCCAAAGGCATGTGGGGTAACATGGTGGGCAAGGATTGCCATGGCTAGATGTGTTGTCCTTAGTTGGCCTTTGGGACGTGCGAGCTGTGCCATTGCACAGGGCACCATCCCAAACTCTTCATAAGGGGCACAAGAGATACCTTTCTGGCACCCACATTCCCTCCTTTGTCCCCTTTTTTCTACGTCTATTTCCTACCTCCATCTTTCTGTTTCTTTCTGCCACATTCTTTCTTTTTTCTCTTTTAAACATTTCCTCTCCCGCCTCTTTTTTGTTTTCTGTATTACCTCTCAATTCCTCCATCTTTTTCTCTCTTCCTTTTCCTTTCTTCTCCTTCTTTCTTTTACATCCACGCATTTCCTACCTCCAACTTTCTTTCTTTTTCTTAGTCCCTTCTTTTTTCTCTTTTCCATATTTCTTTCTCTGTATTTTTGTATTTTCTTACTTCTTCCTGTTTTTCCACATTCCTTTTTCTCACTTTATCATATTCCCTACATCTTTGTTCTTGCTCATTCGCTCTATCTTTCTTCTTCCTCCACATTCCCTCCTTTTTCTATTTAATATAGCTAAACCGGGCAGAGGAAACCCCCACCTGAAACCAGAGAAGCCAGGCAAAGGAAGCCCCGCTGCCTGCCACCAAAGAAGCCCATCAGAGCAAGCCCCCTACCTGCCACAAGAGAAGCTGGGCAAAGGAAGCCCCTCCACCTGCCACCAGAGAAGCCGGGCAGAGGAAGCCCCCCCCCCACCTGCCTCTAGAGAAGCTGGGCAGAGGAAGCCCCCCCCCCCCACCTGCCTCTAGAGAAGCCGGGCAAAGGAAGCCCCTCCACCTGTCACCAGAGAAGCCGGGCAGAGGAAGCCCCTCCACCTGCCGCCACAGAAGCCTGACAGGGGAAGCCCCCCCCACCTGCCACCAGAGAAACCAGGCAAAGGAAGCCCCCCTGCCTGCCACCAGAGAAGCCCGTCAGAGCAAGCCCCCTACCTGCCACCAGAGAAGCTGGGCAGAGGAAGCCCCTTCACCTGCTACCAGAGAATTTGGGCAGAGGAAGCCCCTCCACCTGCCACCAGAGAAGCCGGGCAGAGGAAGACCCTCCACCTGCCACCAGAGAAGTTGGGCAGAGGAAGCCCCTCCACCTGCCACCAGAGAAGTTGGGCAAAGGAAGCCCCTCCACCTGCTACCAGAGAATTTGGGCAAAGGAAGCCCCTCCACCTGCTACCAGAGAATTTGGGCAAAGGAAGCCCCTCCACCTGCCACCAGAGAAGCCGGGCAGAGGAAGCCCCTCCACCTGCTACCAGAGAATTTGGGCAAAGGAAGCCCCTCCACCTGCCACCAGAGAAGCCGGGCAGAGGAAGCCCCTCCACCTGCCACCAGAGAAGCCGGGCAGAGGAAGCCCCCCCCCACCTGCCAGCAGAGAAGCCGGGCAGAGAAAGCGTTCCCCAACCAACGCCAGAGAAGCTGGGCAGAGGAAGCCCCTCCACCTGCCACCAGAGAAGCCGGGCAGAGAAAGCGTTCCCCAACCAACGCCAGAGAAGCTGGGCAGAGGAAGCCCCCCCCCCACCTGCCACCAGAGAAGCCGGGCAGAGGAAGCCCCTCCACCCCCTACCAGAGAAGCCAGGCAAAGGAATCTCCCCCACCTGCCAGCAGATTAGCCGGGCAGAGGAAGCGTTCCCTAACCAACGGCAGAGAAGCCGGGCAGAGGAAGCCCCTCCACCCCCTACCAGAGAAGCCAGGCAAAGGAATCTCCCCCACCTGCCAGCAGATTAGCCGGGCAGAGGAAGCATTCCCTAACCAACGGCAGAGAAGCCGGGCAGAGGAAGCCACCCCACCTGCCACCAGAGAAGCCAGGAAGAGGAAGCCCTCCCACCCGCCACCAAAGAAGCCAAGCAGAGGAAGCCCCCCGCCTGCCGCCACCCAAATGCTTGGCAGAGGAAGCCCCTAGCACTCAGAAGCTCACCCCCTGCCTCAAGAAGCTGTCCAGAGGCCCCACATCTGCCTCCTCGCAAGCTGGCCAGAGCCCCCCAACCCGCACCTCAGGAGCTGGCTGGAGGCCCTCCATCCAGAGGCCCCACACCTGCCGCCTCGCAAGCTGGCCAGAGCCCCCCAACTCGCACCTCAGGAGCTGGCTGGAGACCCTGCACCTGATTCCTCGAAAGCCATCCAGAGGCCCCCAGTACCCTCTCAGAAACTGGTTGGAGGCCTCCATCAGCAGCCTTAGAAGCCCCCGCACCAACCCATGTGCAGAGAAGCCGTCTGAAAAGTTTTAAATTCCTGGCCATATGAATGATTGGTTTAAGTCCAATTTGAATTTATTGGAGTAATTCTGTAAATCATTTGAATCAAATTTTTAGGAAGTTTATTCATATCTATGTAATATAATATAATAATATATACAGAGTAGACACTGTTTAGAGAGTCTTTCCCATCCCACAATGTGATGCACTCATCCATCACATCAGAATATATGGCTATCTGAGCTTAGAGGCCTGTATGTGTATATATATATATATATATATATATATATATATATATATATTATGCCTATTTCCTTATACAGCAACCCTCCCTGCAGCCCTTCTCTTCTGCATTGTAACCTGCGAAGGCAATAGGCACAGGTTGATTTTTCTTTTCCAATTACGTTGTATCGAATTTTAACAATGTACATAAACTCGTTGTAATACATGACAAATCTGAACATAAATAACACACAATGTTTCTCATGCATGAAGAAAGTTACATTTTTCTATCAAGTAACAATAGTAGAGACTGGCGAACCTGAATTGCAAAGTTCGGGTTCGTACTGAACTTTGTGAGTTTGGGTTCCCAAACACGAACACCGGCTTAGCGGTCCACCATCCAGCTTTACCTAAGGTTGCAGCGGCAGAAGCTCTACTGTAACTTACCTGAGCCCGAACCTTTTCAGTCAGCGGCGGTGGCGGCACCAGCAGCATTTCAAACCAGCCTTAACCGGGGCTACAAAAAGATGCTGATCCTTCACTCATCTTTTTGTTGCCCCGGCTGGGACCAGTTGGGAACGCTACTGCTGCCACTGCTGACAGAAGAGGACCGGGGCTCAGGTAAGAGCTTCTGCGGTATACTGTGCATCCCCAAAAAGTTTGGGTCCCCATTGATTTCATTTATTGACAGTTGCCGAACTCGAACTTTGGGGAAAATAGAGGGGAACTCCGGACTGCTATCAGGGAAATCAAGCATTCTTATAAGACTATGCAAAAAGTCAAAGACCAACCAGCTCACCCAATCTACCCATGAAGCCCGAAATAAGAAGATCCCTTGGTATAGTTCAGTAGAGTTTCCAGCTTCTCCTTAAGTAATAATTAACTTTTAATGGATCAATTTAAAACGTATTCCAAAGCCACCAATGTGATACTGCAAACAAATGCAAAAATCAAGTATAAGGACCCTGAGCCATAAGGTGTCCCGCTGCGGGGACCAGGTGACGCGTTTCAGGCACGTATAAGCCCTTAATCATACATCAATTCTGGGTCAATGAAAGCCTTATATACTGTAAATGTGTTTACCTGAAGTCCGGAGCCGCCAGCGTGCACGCTGCCCACCGCCGGCCGCCCTAAACGCGTCACCTGGTCCCTGCAGTGGGACACCTTACTGAACTATTCTTATTATTATATGACTACACTGGATATTCCCTACACACTAATAATAAACAATAAAACAAATGTATAGTAGGTTCCCCCAATGGGGTCAATAAACAATAAAACAAATGTACAGTAGGTTCCCCCAATGGGGTCAATAAACAATAAAACAAATGTACAGTTGGTTCCCCCAATGGGGTCAATAAACAATAAAACAAATGTACAGTAGGTTCCCCCAATGGGGTCAATAAACAATAAAACAAATGTACAGTAGGCTCCCCCAATGGGGTCAATAAACAATAAAACAAATGTACAGTAGGTCCCCCCAATGGGGTCAATAAACAATAAAACAAATGTACAGTAGGCTCCCCAATGGGGTCAATAAACAATAAAACAAATGTACAGTAGGCTCCCCAATGGGGTCAATAAACAATAAAACAAATGTACAGTAGGTCCCCCAATGGAGTCAATAAACAATAAAACAAATGTACAGTAGGTCCCCCAATGGGGTCAATAAACAATAAAACAAATGTACAGTAGGTCCCCCAATGGGGTCAATAAACAATAAAACAAATGTACAGTAGGTCCCCCAATGGGGTCAATAAACAATAAAACAAATGTACAGTAGGTCCCCCAATGGGGTCACTAATAGCAAGAAGAAGAATAAAGTAGCTTCAAAGCAGATGGAAACCCAATTTTGGGTTCACCACTCCGTATCCCCCCACCCAAGCAGCCAGGTGCTGCTGTTGCCACCACCGAAGCCATATCCGCCCGCAAGATTGTCGCTGTGACGAGGTGCAGTCGGCTGGCGGCTTCCCCCGCACGCTGTTTGGGCATTCAGAAGGGTTGGGAACAGGAGCGCGCGCTGCTGCAGAGATGCTGAGGATGCAGCCCCATGGGGGGGGGGGTGTCACACAGGAGGGCATCCAGTATAGGATGCCCCAGGGGTAGGCCAGTGGCCGGGCCTGGAATCTTTTTAATTCCAGGGCCTGATCGTCTTTTGTTTTTTATCCGCTTTAAAACCTTCTCCATTTGAAAACTAACATTTTGCACATGTGCACGTTCTTCAGAGGGAGCCATTGAATCATATTCCAGTATGAAATGGTGTCATTAAAGGTCTATCATTTAGTAGTCATGTCTGTGATTATCCGATCTGGGAGTTCCACACAGGAAGGAAGTTAATAATAAAATTCTCCGGAGCAGAACCAGGCAACAATGACTTATTGTGACACAACACATAGTAGCCATGTTGTCGTACGGGGCATAGCAAGCGCGCCACTGACGATTGTGGTGTAGGGGCAACGGGCAGTGTAATATAGCAGAGAGGGGGCCAGGGCAGCCCCCCCGGGGGTGGAAGGAACTACATTTGTAAAATCTAAGCTGGCCCTGTATATATATATATATATATATATATATATATATATATTAAAAATAGTATCAGTGGCACTGTACACATGGAATTTTTCCTCCACATTCTCCCATCCATGCACTACACGTTTCCATGTACAGACAAGTGAATAAACATTATATTACTGGCTACACACCAGTGAATAAACATTATATTATTTAATATACACCAGTGAATAAACATTATATTAGTGACTACACACCAGTGAATATAAGCATTATATTAGTGACTAAACACCAGTGAATAAACATTATATTAGTGACTACACACCAGTGAATATAAGCATTATATTAGTGACTACACACCAGTGAATATAAGCATTATATTAGTGACTAAACACCAGTGAATAAACATTATATTAGTGACTACACACCAGTGAATATAAGCATTATATTAGTGACTACACACCAGTGAATATAAGCATTATATTAGTGACTACACACCAGTGAATATAAGCATTATATTAGTGACTAAACACCAGTGAATAAACATTATATTAGTGACTACACACCAGTGAATATAAGCATTATATTAGTGACTACACACCAGTGAATATAAGCATTATATTAGTGACTACACACCAGTGAATAAACATTATATTAGTGACTAAACACCAGTGAATAAACATTATATTAGTGACTAAACACCAGTGAATAAACATTATATTAGTGACTACACACCAGTGAATAAACATTATATTAGTGACTACACACCAGTGAATAAACATTATATTAGTGACTACACACCAGTGAATAAACATTATATTAGTGACTACACATCAGTGAATAAACATTATATTAGTGACTACACACCAGTGAATAAACATTATATTAGTGACTAAACACCAGTGAATAAACATTATATTAGTGACTACACACCAGTGAATATAAGCATTATATTAGTGACTACACACCAGTGAATAAACATTACATTAGTGACTAAACACCAGTGAATAAACATTATATTAGTGACTAAACACCAGTGAATAAACATTATATTAGTGACTAAACACCAGTGAATAAACATTATATTAGTGACTAAACACCAGTGAATAAACATTATATTAGTGACTACACACCAGTGAATATAAGCATTATATTAGTGACTAAACATCAGTGAATAAACATTATATTAGTGACTAAACATCAGTGAATATAAGCATTATATTACTGACTAAACACCAGTGAATAAACATTATATTAGTGACTAAACATCAGTGAATATAAGCATTATATTACTGACTAAACACCAGTGAATAAACATTATATTAGTGACTACACACCAGTGAATAAACATTATATTAGTGACTAAACACCAGTGAATAAACATTATATTAGTGACTACACACCAGTGAATATAAGCATTATATTAGTGACTAAACATCAGTGAATAAACATTATATTAGTGACTAAACATCAGTGAATATAAGCATTATATTACTGACTAAACACCAGTGAATAAACATTATATTAGTGACTACACACCAGTGAATAAACATTATATTAGTGACTAAACACCAGTGAATAAACATTATATTAGTGACTAAACACCAGTGAATATAAGCATTATATTAGTGAATAAACATTATATTAGTGACTAAACATCAGTGAATATAAGCATTATATTAGTGACTAAACACCAGTGAATAAACATTATATTAGTGACTAAACACCAGTGAATAAACATTACATTAGTGACTAAACACCAGTGAATAAACATTATATTAGTGACTAAACACCAGTGAATAAACATTATATTAGTGACTAAACACCAGTGAATAAACATTATATTAGTGACTAAACACCAGTGAATAAACATTATATTAGTGACTAAACACCAGTGAATAAACATTATATTAGTGACTAAACACCAGTGAATAAACATTATATTAGTGACTAAACATCAGTGAATATAAGCATTATATTACTGACTAAACACCAGTGAATAAACATTATATTACTGACTAAACACCAGTGAATAAACATTATATTAGTGACTAAACACCAGTGAATAAACATTATATTAGTGACTACACACCAGTGAATAAACATTATATTAGTGACTAAACACCAGTGAATAAACATTATATTAGTGACTACACACCAGTGAAGAAACATTATATTAGTGACTAAACACCAGTGAATAAACATTATATTAGTGACTACACACCAGTGAAGAAACATTATATTAGTGACTAAACACCAGTGAAGAAACATTATATTAGTGACTAAACACCAGTGAATAAACATTATATTAGTGACTAAACATCAGTGAATATAAGCATTATATTACTGACTAAACACCAGTGAATAAACATTATATTAGTGACTACACACCAGTGAATAAACATTATATTAGTGACTACACACCAGTGAATAAACATTATATTAGTGACTACACACCAGTGAATAAACACGGGCAGGCTGATTCAATATTAGCGGCAGGTAGCGACAGATGAGCGTCTGTAGCAGGCATTTCAGAGCGCCCCCTAGTAGTCGCTGTGCTCGGCCATGAGTCGCTAGTTCAGAGCGCCTCAGTCGCTGTGCATTTATGATGAATACATTGTGGCGACTCGCTATATGACCAGTACAGCGCTGTATGGTAGCGACTGGTTAGTGCGACCGACTCACACCCTACACACCGCTGGCGCTCAAAAATGCTTCGCTGCAGCCCAGCGCTGTGTGATTAAAGGCTGTTTTTTTAACATGTATCCACTAGTAACAACATATGGAATTACATTGTAATAACATTGCAACATGAACACATTAATGCCAGACCTGTAATGTCAATTCTGCATAAATATATTAAAATTGAAAAGAAATTGAAAAAAATGGCAAAAATTTTTTCTAGGCCAGGAGAGATCCCAACATTATTTGAGAATAAAAAAAAAATAATAATAATAAAAACCCCCTGTTTAAAGAGAAGTAAAAGAACGTCCATTGAAATGTATAGGAGATCAAAGGTAGTGAGAAGTAAGATGTGGCGCTGTGCTAGGCTGAACGCCGGCGCTGTACGCTGAGGCTGGGATAATGATGAATCGGACGCTACATGGCGCTATCCCAGTCGCTTACCGGAATCCGCTTGATAAATGTGTAATTGCGTGCCATGTCCGGCGTTCACCTGTCGCTACGTGTTGTTTACAAGGCGTAACCTGACGCTATCCCTTCATGAATAAGGCCCTAGTGACTACACACCAGTGAATATAAGCATTATATTAGTGACTAAACATCAGTGAATAAAAACATTATATTAGTGAATACACACCATTTTGCTGTAGGTGTTACAGGGGAGGGGGACCGGGTACTGTAGGTGTTACAGGGGAGGGGGATCGGGTACTGTAGGTGTTATAGGGGAGGGGGATCGGGTACTGTAGGTTTTACAGAGGAGGGGGATCGGGTACTGTAGGTGTTATAGGGGAGGGGGATCGGGTACTGTAGGTGTTATAGGGGAGGGGGATCGGGTACTGAAGGTGTTACTGAGGAGGGGGATCGGGTTACAGGGGAGTGGAATCGGGCACTGAAGGTGTTACAGGGGAGGGGGATCAGGTACTGTAGGTGTTATAGGGGAGGGGGATCGGGTACTGTAGGTGTTACAGAGGAGGGGGATCGGGTACTGTAGGTGTTAGGGGAGGGGGATCGGGTACTGTAGGTGTTAGGGGAGGGGGATCGGGTACTGTAGGTGTTACAGGGGAGGGGGACCGGGTACTGTAGGTGTTACAGGGGAGGGGGACCGGGTACTGTAGGTGTTACAGGGGAGGGGGACTGGGTACTGTAGGTGTTACAGGGGAGGGGGACCGGGTACTGTAGGTGTTACAGGGGAGGGGGACCGGGTACTGTAGGTGTTACAGGGGAGGGGGATCGGGTACTGTAAGTGTTATAGGGGAGGGGGATCGGGTACTGTAAGTGTTATAGGGGAGGGGGATCAGGTACTGTAGGTGTTACAGGGGAGGGGGATCAGGTACTGTAGGTGTTATAGGGGAGGGGGATCGGGTACTGTAGGTGTTACAGAGGAGGGGGATCGGGTACTGTAGGTGTTAGGGGAGGGGGATCGGGTACTGTAGGTGTTAGGGGAGGGGGATCGGGTACTGTAGGTGTTACAGGGGAGGGGGACCGGGTACTGTAGGTGTTACAGGGGAGGGGGACCGGGTACTGTAGGTGTTACAGGGGAGGGGGACCGGGTACTGTAGGTGTTACAGGGGAGGGGGACCGGGTACTGTAGGTGTTACAGGGGAGGGGGACCGGGTACTGTAGGTGTTACAGGGGAGGGGGATCGGGTACTGTAGGTGTTATAGGGGAGGGGGATCGGGTACTGTAGGTTTTACAGAGGAGGGGGATCGGGTACTGAAGGTGTTACTGAGGAGGGGGATCGGGTTACAGGGGAGTGGAATCGGGCACTGAAGGTGTTACAGGGGAGGGGGATCAGGTACTGTAGGTGTTATAGGGGAGGGGGATCGGGTACTGTAGGTGTTACAGAGGAGGGGGATCGGGCACTGTAGGTGTTAGGGGAGGGGGATCGGGTACTGTAGGTGTTAGGGAAGGGGGATCGGGTACTGTAGGTGTTACAGGGGAGGGGGATCGGGTACTGTATGTGTTATAGGGGAGGGGGATCAGGTACTGTAAGTGTTATAGGGGAGGGGGATCGGGTACTGTAGGTGTTACAGGGGAGGGGGATCAGGTACTGTAGGTGTTATAGGGGAGGGGGATCAGGTACTGTAAGTGTTATAGGGGAGGGGGATCGGGTACTGTAAGTGTTATAGGGGAGGGGGATCAGGTACTGTAGGTGTTACAGGGGAGGGGGATCAGGTGCTGTAGGTGTTACAGGGGAGGGGGATCGGGTACTGTAGGTGTTACAGGGGAGGGGGATCGGGTACTGTAGGTGTTACAGAGGAGGGGGATCGGGTACTGTAGGTGTTAGGGGAGGGGGATCGGGTACTGTAGGTGTTAGGGGAGGGGGATCGGGTACTGTAGGTGTTACAGGGGAGGGGGATCGGGTACTGTATGTGTTATAGGGGAGGGGGATCAGGTACTGTAAGTGTTATAGGGGAGGGGGATCGGGTGCTGTAGGTGTTACAGGGGAGGGGGATCAGGTACTGTAGGTGTTATAGGGGAGGGGGATCAGGTACTGTAAGTGTTATAGGGGAGGGGGATCAGGTACTGTAAGTGTTATAGGGGAGGGGGATCAGGTACTGTAGGTGTTATAGGGGAGGGGGATCGGTTACTGTAGGTTTTACAGAGGAGGGGGATCGGGTACTGTAGGTGTTATAGGGGAGGGGGATCGGGTACTGAAGGTGTTACAGGGGAGGGGGATCAGGTGCTGTAGGTGTTACAGGGGAGGGGGATCGGGTACTGTAGGTGTTACAGGGGAGGGGGATCGGGTACTGTAGGTGTTATAGGGGAGGGGGATCGGGTACTGTAGGTGTTATAGGGGAGGGGGATCGGGTACTGTAGGTGTTATAGGGGAGGGGGATCAGGTACTGTAAGTGTTATAGGGGAGGGGGATCGGGTACTGTAGGTGTTACAGGGGAGGGGGATCGGGTACTGTAGGTGTTATAGGGGAGGGGGATCAGGTACTGTAAGTGTTATAGGGGAGGGGGATCGGGTACTGTAGGTGTTACAGGGGAGGGGGATTAGGTACTGTAGGTGTTATAGGGGAGGGGGATCAGGTACTGTAAGTGTTATAGGGGAGGGGGATCGGGTACTGTAAGTGTTATGGGGAGGGGGATCGGGTACTGTAGGTGTTACAGGGGAGGGGGATCGGGTACTGTAAGTGTTATAGGGGAGGGGGATCGGGTACTGTAAGCGTTATAGGGGAGGGGGATCGGGTACTGTAGGTGTTATAGGGGAGGGGGATCGGGTACTGTAGGTGTTATAGGGGAGGGGGATCGGGTACTGTAGGTGTTATAGAGGAGGGGGATCGGGTACTGTAAGTGTTATAGGGGAGGGGGATCGGGTACTGTAAGTGTTATAGGGGAGGGGGATCGGGAACTGTAGGTGTTATAGGGGAGGGGGATTGGGTACTGTCGGTGTTAGGGGATCGGGATCGGGTACTGTAGGTGTTACAGGGGAGGGGGATCGGGTACTGTAGGTGTTACAGGGGAGGGGGATCGGGTACTGTAGGTGTTAGGGGAGGGGGATCGGGTACTGTAGGTGTTAGGGGAGGGGGATCGGGTACTGTAGGTGTTACAGGGGAGGGGGATCGGGTACTGTAAGTGTTATAGGGGAGGGGGATCGGGTACTGTAAGTGTTATAGGGGAGGGGGATCGGGTACTGTAAGTGTTATAGGGGAGGGGGATCGGGTACTGTAGGTGTTACAGGGGAGGGGGATCAGGTACTGTAGGTGTTATAGGGGAGGGGGATCGGGTACTGTAGGTGTTATAGGGGAGGGGGATCGGGTACTGTAGGTGTTATAGGGGAGGGGGATCGGGTACTGTAAGTGTTATAGGGGAGGGGGATCGGGTACTGTAAGTGTTATAGGGGAGGGGGATCGGGTACTGTAGGTGTTATAGGGGAGGGGGATCGGGTACTGTAGGTGTTACAGGGGAGGGGGATCGGGTGCTGTAGGTGTTATAGGGGAGGGGGATCGGGTACTGTAGGTGTTAGGGGAGGGGGATCGGGTACTGTAGGTGTTAGGGGAGCGGGATCAGGTACTGTAGGTGTTACAGGGGAGGGGGATCGGGTGCTGTAGGTGTTAGGGGAGGGGGATCGGGTACTGTAAGTGTTAGGGGAGGGGGATCGGGTACTGTAGGTGTTAGGGGAGGGGGATCGGGTGCTGTAGGTGTTAGGGGAGGGGGATCGGGTACTGTAGGTGTTAGGGGAGGGGGATCGGGTACTGTAGGTGTTAGGGGAGGGGGATCGGGTACTGTAGGTGTTAGGGGAGGGGGATCGGGTGCTGTAGGTGTTAGGGGAGGGGGATCGGGTGCTGTAGGTGTTAGGGGAGGGGGATCGGGTGCTGTAGGTGTTAGGGGAGGGGGATCGGGTGCTGTAGGTGTTATAGGGGAGGGGGATCGGGTACTGTAGGTGTTAGGGGAGGGGGATCGGGTACTGTAGGTGTTAGGGGAGGGGGATCGGGTACTGTAGGTGTTACAGGGGAGGGGGATCAGGTACTGTAGGTGTTACAGGGGAGGGGGATCGGGTGCTGTAGGTGTTAGGGGAGGGGGATCGGGTACTGTAGGTGTTAGGGGAGGGGGATCGGGTACTGTAGGTGTTAGGGGAGGGGGATCGGGTACTGTAGGTGTTAGGGGAGGGGGATCGGGTACTGTAGGTGTTAGGGGAGGGGGATCGGGTACTGTAGGTGTTAGGGGAGGGGGATCGGGTACTGTAGGTGTTAGGGGAGGGGGATCGGGTACTGTAGGTGTTAGGGGAGGGGGATCGGGTACTGTAGGTGTTAGGGGAGGGGGATCGGGTACTGTAGGTGTTAGGGGAGGGGGATCGGGTACTGTAGGTGTTAGGGGAGGGGGATCGGGTACTGTAGGTGTTAGGGGAGGGGGATCGGGTACTGTAGGTGTTAGGGGAGGGGGATCAGGTACTGTAGGTGTTACAGGGGAGGGGGATCGGGTGCTGTAGGTGTTAGGGGAGGGGGATCGGGTACTGTAGGTGTTAGGGGAGGGGGATCGGGTACTGTAGGTGTTAGGGGAGGGGGATCGGGTACTGTAGGTGTTATAGGGGAGGGGGATCGGGTACTGTAGGTGTTAGGGGAGGGGGATCGGGTGCTGTAGGTGTTATAGGGGAGGGGGATCGGGTACTGTAGGTGTTATAGGGGAGGGGGATCGGGTACTGTAGGTGTTATAGGGGAGGGGGATCGGGTACTGTAGGTGTTAGGGGAGGGGGATCGGGTACTGTAGGTGTTAGGGGAGGGGGATCGGGTACTGTAGGTGTTATAGGGGAGGGGGATCGGGTACTGTAGGTGTTATAGGGGAGGGGGATCGGGTACTGTAGGTGTTAGGGGAGGGGGATCAGGTACTGTAGGTGTTAGGGGAGGGGGATCGGGTACTGTAGGTGTTATAGGGGAGGGGGATCGGGTGCTGTAGGTGTTATAGGGGAGGGGGATCGGGTACTGTAGGTGTTATAGGGGAGGGGGATCGGGTACTGTAGGTGTTATAGGGGAGGGGGATCGGGTACTGTAGGTGTTATAGGGGAGGGGGATCAGGTACTGTAAGTGTTATAGGGGAGGGGGATCGGGTACTGTAGGTGTTACAGGGGAGGGGGATTAGGTACTGTAGGTGTTATAGGGGAGGGGGATCAGGTACTGTAAGTGTTATAGGGGAGGGGGATCGGGTACTGTAAGTGTTATGGGGAGGGGGATCGGGTACTGTAGGTGTTACAGGGGAGGGGGATCGGGTACTGTAAGTGTTATAGGGGAGGGGGATCGGGTACTGTAAGCGTTATAGGGGAGGGGGATCGGGTACTGTAGGTGTTATAGGGGAGGGGGATCGGGTACTGTAGGTGTTATAGGGGAGGGGGATCGGGTACTGTAGGTGTTATAGAGGAGGGGGATCGGGTACTGTAAGTGTTATAGGGGAGGGGGATCGGGTACTGTAAGTGTTATAGGGGAGGGGGATCGGGAACTGTAGGTGTTATAGGGGAGGGGGATTGGGTACTGTCGGTGTTAGGGGATCGGGATCGGGTACTGTAGGTGTTACAGGGGAGGGGGATCGGGTACTGTAGGTGTTACAGGGGAGGGGGATCGGGTACTGTAGGTGTTAGGGGAGGGGGATCGGGTACTGTAGGTGTTAGGGGAGGGGGATCGGGTACTGTAGGTGTTACAGGGGAGGGGGATCGGGTACTGTAAGTGTTATAGGGGAGGGGGATCGGGTACTGTAAGTGTTATAGGGGAGGGGGATCGGGTACTGTAAGTGTTATAGGGGAGGGGGATCGGGTACTGTAGGTGTTACAGGGGAGGGGGATCAGGTACTGTAGGTGTTATAGGGGAGGGGGATCGGGTACTGTAGGTGTTATAGGGGAGGGGGATCGGGTACTGTAGGTGTTATAGGGGAGGGGGATCGGGTACTGTAAGTGTTATAGGGGAGGGGGATCGGGTACTGTAAGTGTTATAGGGGAGGGGGATCGGGTACTGTAGGTGTTATAGGGGAGGGGGATCGGGTACTGTAGGTGTTACAGGGGAGGGGGATCGGGTGCTGTAGGTGTTATAGGGGAGGGGGATCGGGTACTGTAGGTGTTAGGGGAGGGGGATCGGGTACTGTAGGTGTTAGGGGAGGGGGATCAGGTACTGTAGGTGTTACAGGGGAGGGGGATCGGGTGCTGTAGGTGTTAGGGGAGGGGGATCGGGTACTGTAAGTGTTAGGGGAGGGGGATCGGGTACTGTAGGTGTTAGGGGAGGGGGATCGGGTGCTGTAGGTGTTAGGGGAGGGGGATCGGGTACTGTAGGTGTTAGGGGAGGGGGATCGGGTACTGTAGGTGTTAGGGGAGGGGGATCGGGTACTGTAGGTGTTAGGGGAGGGGGATCGGGTGCTGTAGGTGTTAGGGGAGGGGGATCGGGTGCTGTAGGTGTTAGGGGAGGGGGATCGGGTGCTGTAGGTGTTAGGGGAGGGGGATCGGGTGCTGTAGGTGTTATAGGGGAGGGGGATCGGGTACTGTAGGTGTTAGGGGAGGGGGATCGGGTACTGTAGGTGTTAGGGGAGGGGGATCGGGTACTGTAGGTGTTAGGGGAGGGGGATCAGGTACTGTAGGTGTTACAGGGGAGGGGGATCGGGTGCTGTAGGTGTTAGGGGAGGGGGATCGGGTACTGTAGGTGTTAGGGGAGGGGGATCGGGTACTGTAGGTGTTAGGGGAGGGGGATCGGGTACTGTAGGTGTTAGGGGAGGGGGATCGGGTACTGTAGGTGTTAGTGGAGGGGGATCGGGTACTGTAGGTGTTAGGGGAGGGGGATCGGGTACTGTAGGTGTTAGGGGAGGGGGATCGGGTACTGTAGGTGTTAGGGGAGGGGGATCGGGTACTGTAGGTGTTAGGGGAGGGGGATCGGGTACTGTAGGTGTTAGGGGAGGGGGATCGGGTACTGTAGGTGTTAGGGGAGGGGGATCGGGTACTGTAGGTGTTAGGGGAGGGGGATCGGGTACTGTAGGTGTTAGGGGAGGGGGATCAGGTACTGTAGGTGTTACAGGGGAGGGGGATCGGGTGCTGTAGGTGTTAGGGGAGGGGGATCGGGTACTGTAGGTGTTAGGGGAGGGGGATCGGGTACTGTAGGTGTTAGGGGAGGGGGATCGGGTACTGTAGGTGTTATAGGGGAGGGGGATCGGGTACTGTAGGTGTTAGGGGAGGGGGATCGGGTGCTGTAGGTGTTATAGGGGAGGGGGATCGGGTACTGTAGGTGTTATAGGGGAGGGGGATCGGGTACTGTAGGTGTTATAGGGGAGGGGGATCGGGTACTGTAGGTGTTAGGGGAGGGGGATCGGGTACTGTAGGTGTTAGGGGAGGGGGATCGGGTACTGTAGGTGTTATAGGGGAGGGGGATCGGGTACTGTAGGTGTTATAGGGGAGGGGGATCGGGTACTGTAGGTGTTAGGGGAGGGGGATCAGGTACTGTAGGTGTTAGGGGAGGGGGATCGGGTACTGTAGGTGTTATAGGGGAGGGGGATCGGGTGCTGTAGGTGTTATAGGGGAGGGGGATCGGGTACTGTAGGTGTTATAGGGGAGGGGGACCGGGTACTGTAGGTGTTATAGGGGAGGGGGATCGGGTACTGTAGGTGTTATAGGGGAGGGGGATCGGGTACTGTAGGTGTTATAGGGGAGGGGGATCGGGTACTGTAAGTGTTATAGGGGAGGGGGATCGGGTACTGTAGGTGTTATAGGGGAGGGGGATCGGGTACTGTAGGTGTTATAGGGGAGGGGGATCGAGTACTGTAGGTGTTATAGGGGAGGGGGATCGAGTACTGTAGGTGTTATAGGGGAGGGGGATCGGGTACTGTAGGTGTTATAGGGGAGGGGGATCGAGTACTGTAGGTGTTATAGGGGAGGGGGATCGGGTACTGTAGGTGTTATAGGGGAGGGGGATCAGGTGCTGTAGGTGTTATAGGGGAGGGGGATCGAGTACTGTAGGTGTTATAGGGGAGGGGGATCGAGTACTGTAGGTGTTATAGGGGAGGGGGATCGGGTACTGTAGGTGTTATAGGGGAGGGGGATCGAGTACTGTAGGTGTTATAGGGGAGGGGGATCGGGTACTGTAGGTGTTATAGGGGAGGGGGATCGGGTACTGTAGGTGTTATAGGGGAGGGGGATCGGGTACTGTAGGTGTTATAGGGGAGGGGGATCGGGTACTGTAGGTGTTATAGGGGAGGGGGATCGAGTACTGTAGGTGTTATAGGGGAGGGGGATCGAGTACTGTAGGTGTTATAGGGGAGGGGGATCGGGTGCTGTAGGTGTTATAGGGGAGGGGGATCGGGTGCTGTAGGTGTTAGGGGAGGGGGATCGGGTGCTGTAGGTGTTATAGGGGAGGGGGATCGAGTACTGTAGGTGTTATAGGGGAGGGGGATCGAGTACTGTAGGTGTTATAGGGGAGGGGGATCGAGTACTGTAGGTGTTATAGGGGAGGGGGATCGGGTGCTGTAGGTGTTACAGGGGAGGGGGATCGGGTACTGTAGGTGTTAGGGGAGGGGGATCGGGTGCTGTAGGTGTTATAGGGGAGGGGTATTTCCCACATATGAGAGCGAGTCAGGCAGCCCTGGCGTCTTATAGACCCATTGTGGGTTTTAAGCCAACTTTAACTAGCAGTGAAGAAGTATGAGCGTCAAGTTAAAGCCTGTGCGGGTCCCCACCATTATAAGATAGTCGGGGGGGGGGCATCCCGAATGCTGGAGCCTCCTCCCACATAACCCCCAGGGCAGCTTTAGCTTCAATCCTCCACTAGGAATACAGGGCTGCAATTGGTCGCCTGCACTTATGTGGGCGGGCTTTCTAGACACCAGTGCTTCACTACCCACATAGCAGCCAATCACAGCGCTGTATTCCCGGTGAAGGATTGAGGCTAAGGTAAGTATTATGGGCATTCTGGGGGGCGGGGGTTATGACCACCAGCCTGTGTTATAGCAACAGGGAGCACAGCACAGGTGTTGGTCTGTTTTAAAGTGGACCAAAATCGGGGCTATTCACTGTGCCAGGTTATGGCCCTTAGCCCAGGCCCCGCCCCCTGCTTATGCAGCAGCCCGCCTGTATGTGTCCTCCTCATAGCAGGTAAGCAATGGACGGCTCGGCCCCGGACATTCCCCAACCTGAAGGGTTACATTAAACTCAACTCAACCTCAGCTGATTGATTTTAATGAAACAATGACGCTGATAAGGCCGGAGAGAAGCCTACCTGTGCCATGCGCGCGCCTGCAGCAGAAGATTAACCCTTTCCTGTAAAGCCACCTATATGTAGAGGTATCAGCCACACAAAGCGAAAGAAAGCCTTGATAATGCTGCATTATTGCCTACCCGTTCCGGGCAAGTGACTCTGCAGGTATGGATGTTAGGGAGCAGCGCAGCAACCAGTTACCGCTCAGATGCTGAAATTAGTTGCTTGAGAGCCGGGCATTTTTCATAAGGGCAGGCTAGCTGAAGCTGACCCGTTCCAGGTCAGTGACTGTGGAAACTCTGAATCTTGATCAGCATGACAACCAGGCATCTTTAAGGGATTTGAAATATAAGCCTCATATGGCCTCTTTCTGACTTACCACTTGCAGTATCAATTGTTCCAGGTTAGTAACTGGATTACTGGATTACTGTATTACTAATGTCAGCTCATGTGTTTCTTAATGCACTGGCTGCTTCCTCGTTCCAGGTCAGTAACTGTCAATAGAAGCTCTGTACTAATGTCAGGTCCCCTTTTTTCTGAAAGCCCCGGCTGTTTCCCTGTTCCAGGTTAGTAACTGGCAATAGAAGCCCTGGATTACTTCCATGATGGGTCCCCTTTTCCAGATTCACCGACTGTTTACCTGTTCCAGGTTAATAACTGGCAATAGAAGCCTTTTACCCCTTTTTTCGGATTTACCAGCTATTTTCCTGTTCCAGGTTAGTAACAGGCTTACTGTGTTACTTTAATGTCAGCTCCTGTTTTCCCCCTTATTATGAATTCCCTGGCTGCTTCCTCGTTCCAGGTCAGTAACTGGCAATAGAAGCTCTGTACTAATTGATTGTCAGGTCCTCTTTTTTTCTGAAAGCTTTGGCTGTTTCCCTGTTCCAGGTTAGTAATTTGCAATAGGAGCCCTAGATTACTTCCATGATGGGTCTCCTTTTTCCAGATTCACCGACTGTTTACCTGTTCCAGGTTAGTAACTGGCAATAGAAGCCTTTTACCCCTTTAGTGTCAGGTCCCCATTTTTCTGAATGCACTGGCAGTTCCCTTGTTCCAGGTCTCTAACTGACAATAGAAGCACTTACTGTAACAAAAGGTCCCTTTATTCTGATGCACTGGTTGCTGGTTTCTTGTTCCAGGTCGGTAACTGGCAATTGAAGTTCTGTACTAACTGATTGCCAGGTCCTTTAATTCCGAAAGCACTGGCTGTTTCCCTGTTCTAGGTTTGTAACTAGCAATAGAAGCCCTGGATTACTTTCATGACGGCTCCCCTGTTTCCAGATTCATCCGCTGTTTCCTGTTCCAGGTTAGTAACAGGATTACTGTGTTACTTTAATGTCAGCTGCCGTTTTTCTTAATGCACTGGCTGCTTCCTTGTTCCAGGTCCGTAACTGGCAATAGAAGCTCTGTACTAATTAATTGTCAGGTCCTCGTTTTTTCTGAAGCCCCGGCTGTTTCCCTGTTCTAGGTTAGTAACTGGCAATAAAGGCCAATAATAATAGGCTAAATGGACCTAATCTGGAACAAGTAGCCCAATGAGCGTATCATTGGAGAAACTGGAGGAGCAGCATGACAACCAGCAAACACTCATTAGGGGGCAGCAACAAGGACCTGACCTGGAACAAGTGAATGATGAGACTGAAACGCAGAAACTGGAGGAGCACAATGACATTCACTGTACTAGCAGATATCATAATAAAGACAGGAGCAGCCTCAGCTTCCATGTACCGGACTCGGAACAAGTAACCAGGTGAGGATCAGTGGCTGTGTTCGCTGGCAAACTGGAGGAGCAGCATGACAGCCGGGCAACTTATATCTCCCATAACAATGACACAGGCAGCAGTATATTGATTCAATAACAGGCTAATAGGAACTGACCTGGAACAAGTGACCAGGTGAGGACCAGCTACTGTATCAGCTGAGTAACTGGAGGAGCAGCATGACAACCAGCCAACACTTAACATGTGTCCGATGGCAGCAGATCAGTCCTCTTATTAATGTAATTATAGTCCAGGTCCATTTTAAAGACCTGACCTGGAACAAGTAATCAGATAATGTGTTTGGAGCTGTGGCTGAATGAGCAGAGAAACTGGAGGAGCACCATGACAACCAGAAACACATATTATTTATTAGGAGCAGCAGAGGCCTTCCTATTAATGTAATTATAGGTCAGGTCTGTTATAGGAACCTGACCTGGAACGAGTAATCATGTGATGTGTCTGGAGCAGAGAAGCAGAGAGGAGCAAGATGACAGCCAGGCAACTAACATTCCATATGCAGCTTGTATATTAATGGAATAACAGGCTAAAGGAACTGACCGGGAACAAGTGACCTCATGATAACAGGCTAAAGGAACTGACCTGGAACAAGTGACCTCATGATAACAGGCTAAAGGAACTGACCTGGAACAAGTGACCTCATAATAACAGGCTAAAGGATCTGACCCGGAACAAGTGACCTCATGATAACAGGCGAAAGGAACTGACCTGGAACAAGTGACCTCATGATAACAGGCTAAAGGAACTGACCTGGAACACGTGACCTCATAATAACAGGCTAAAGGAACTGACCTGGAACAAGTGACCTCATGATAACAGGCTAAAGGATCTGACCTGGAACAAGTGACCTCATGATAACAGGCTAAAGGAACTGACCTGGAACAAGTGACCTCATGATAACAGGCTAAAGGAACTGACCTGGAACACGTGACCTCATAATAACAGGCTAAAGGAACTGACCTGGAACAAGTGACCTCATGATAACAGGCTAAAGGATCTGACCTGGAACAAGTGACCTCATGATAACAGGCTAAAGGAACTGACCTGGAACAAGTGACCTCATGATAACAGGCTAAAGGATCTGACCTGGAACAAGTGACCTCATGATAACAGGCTAAAGGAACTGACCTGGAACAAGTGACCTCATGATAACAGGCTGAAGGAACTGACCTGGAACAAGTGACCTCATGATAACAGGCTGAAGGAACTGACCTGGAACAAGTGACCTCATGATAACAGGCGAAAGGAACTGACCTGGAACAAGTGACCTCATGATAACAGGCTAAAGGATCTGACCTGGAACAAGTGACCTCATGATAACAGGCGAAAGGAACTGACCTGGAACAAGTGACCTCATGATAACAGGCTAAAGGAACTGACCTGGAACAAGTGACCTCATGATAACAGGCGAAAGGAACTGACCTGGAACAAGTGACCTCATGATAACAGGCGAAAGGAACTGACCTGGAACAAGTGACCTCATGATAACAGGCGAAAGGAACTGACCTGGAACAAGTGACCTCATGATAACAGGCTAAAGGAACTGACCAGGAACAAGTGACCTCATAATAACAGGCTAAAGGAACTGACCAGGAACAAGTGACCTCATAATAACAGGCTAAAGGAACTGACCTGGAACAAGTGACCTCATGATAACAGGCGAAAGGAACTGACCAGGAACAAGTGACCTCATGATAACAGGCTAAAGGAACTGACCTGGAACAAGTGACCTCATAATAACAGGCTAAAGGAACTGACCTGGAACAAGTGACCTCATAATAACAGGCTAAAGGAACTGACCTGGAACAAGTGACCTCATGATAACAGGCGAAAGGAACTGACCTGGAACAAGTGACCTCATAATAACAGGCTAAAGGAACTGACCTGGAACAAGTGACCTCATGATAACAGGCTAAAGGAACTGACCAGGAACAAGTGACCTCATAATAACAGGCTAAAGGAACTGACCTGGAACAAGTGACCTCATGATAACAGGCTAAAGGAACTGACCTGGAACAAGTGACCTCATAATAACAGGCTAAAGGAACTGACCTGGAACAAGTGACCTCATGATAACAGGCTAAAGGAACTGACCTGGAACACGTGACCTCATAATAACAGGCTAAAGGAACTGACCTGGAACAAGTGACCTCATGATAACAGGCTAAAGGAACTGACCTGGAACAAGTGACCTCATGATAACAGGCTAAAGGAACTGACCTGGAACAAGTGACCTGATAGGGACCAGTGTCTGAAGACACTGGAGGAGCAGCATGACAACCAGGCAATTAGCATGTTACATAAGATAAACAGAAGCAGCTTAAGCGAAACAAACATTGTGTAATAATTGTGTAACAGGCTCTAACCTGGAACAAGTGACCCGATGGTGACCAGTGACTGAAACTGGAGGATCACCATGACAGCCAGAAACATGTTTTATTTATTAGGAGGCTGCAGCAGGGGCAACAGAAGACTTCCTATTAATGAAAATATAGATAAGCTCCATTATAGGAACCTGACCTGGAACAAGTAACAGGCTAAAGGAACTGACCTGGACCAAGTGACCCGATGGTGACCAGTGACTGAATCCGCTAAGAAACTGGAGGATCACCATGACAACCAGGCAACTAGTATCTTTCATAAGACAAACTAGAAACAGCAGCTCAAGCATTGTGTAATAATTGTCTAACAGACTCTAACCTGGAACAAGTGACCTGATGAGGATTGAATCTGCTAAGAAACTGGAGGATCACCATGACAACCAGAAACACATATTATTTATTAGGAGCAGCAGAAGCCTTCCTATTAAAGTATTTATAGGGCAGGTCTGTTATAGGAACCTGACCTGGAACGAGTAATCAGGTGATGTGTCTGGAGCTGTGAGTGTATTAGCAGAGAAGCAGAGAGGAGCAAGATGACAGCCAGGCAACTAACATTCCATAAGCAGCTTGTGCATTGATGCAATAACAGGCTGAAGGGACTGACCTGGAACAAGTGACCAGGTGATACTGAATCCACTAGGAAACTGGAGGATCGCCATGACAACCATACAACTAGCATCTATCATAAGACAAACAAGAAGCAGCATCAGCAGCTCAAGCATTGTGTATTAATTGGCTAACAGGCTCTAACCTGGAACAAGAGATCCGATGAGGACCAGTGACTGAATCCTCTAAAAACTGGAGGAGCACCATGACAACCAGGCAACTAGCAATGTTCCCTGTTCTAGGTTTGTAACTAGCAATAGAAGCCCTGGATTACTTTCATGATGGCTCCCCTGTTTCCAGATTCATCCGCTGTTTCCTGTTCCAGGTTAGTAACTGTTACTGTGTTACTTTAATGTCAGCTGCCGCTTTTATTAATGCACTGGCTGCTTCCTTGTTCCAGGTCCGTAACTGGCAATAGAAGCTCTTTACTAATTAATTGTCAGGTCCTCGTTTTTTCTGAAGCCCCGGCTGTTTCCCTGTTCTAGGTTAGTAACTCGCAATAGCAGCAGCTTGTGCATTGATGCAATAGCAGGCTAAAGGAACTGACCTGGAACAAGTGACCAGGTGAGACTGAATCCACTATGAAACTGGAGGATCACCATGACAACCAGACAACTAGTATCTATCATAAGACAAATGAGAATCGGCATCATCAGCTCAAGCATTGTGTATTAATTGTCTAACAGGCTCTAACTTGGACCAGTGACTGAAACTGGAGGAGCACCATGACAACCAGAAACACGTATTATTTATTAGGAGCAGCAGAAGACTTCCTATTAATGTAATTAAAAGTCAGGTCCGTTATAGGAACCTGACCTGGAACAAGTAGCCAGGTGATGTGTTTGGAGCTGTGACTGTATTAGCAGAGAAGCAGAGAGGAGCAAGATGACAGCCAGGCAACTAACATACTCCTTAGCAGCAGCAGCAGCTTGTGCATTGACCTGGAGGAACTGACCTGGAACAAGTAACCAGGTGATACTGAATCCACTAGGAAACTGGAGGATCACCATGACAACCAGACAACTAGTATCTATCATAAGACAAACGAGAAGCAGCATCATCAGCTCAAGCATTGTGTATTAATTGGCTAACAGGCTCTAACCTGGACCAGTGACTGAAACTGGAGGAGCACCATGACAACCAGAAACACGTATTATTTATTAGGAGCAGCAGAAGACTTCCTATTAATGTAATTAAAAGTCAGGTCCATTATAGGAACCTGACCTGGAACAAGTAGCCAGGTGATGTGTTTGGAGCTGTGACTGTATTAGCAGAGAGGAGCAAGATGACAGCCAGACAACTAACTTATTCCATAACCAGCAGCAGTTTGTGTATTGATGTAATAACAGGCTAAAGGAACTGACCTGGAACAAGTGACCAGGTGAGACTGAATCCACTAGGAAACTGGAGGAGCACCATGACAACCAGGCAACTAGTATCTATCGTAAGCAGCAGCAGCTTGTGTATTGATGTAATAACAGACTAAAGGAACTGACCTGGAACAAGTGACCTAATGAGGGCCAGTGACTGAATCTGCTAAGAAGCTGGAGGAGCACCATGACAACCAGAAACACATTATTAGGGGGCTGCAACAGGAGCAGCATTAAACACCTCAAACATTGCGTAATAATTGTGTAACAGACTCTAACCTGGAACAAGTGACCCAATGAGAAGCAGTGACTAAAGACACTGGAGGATCACCATGACAACCAGACAACAAGCATCTTTCATAAGACAAACAGAAGCAGCTTCAGCAGCTCAAACATCGTGTAATAATTGGCTAACAGACTCTAACCTGGAACAAGTGACCCGATGAGAAGCAGTGACTAAAGAAACTGGAGGATCACCAGGCAACTAACATCTTTCGCAAGACAAGCAGATGCAGCATTAACAGCTCGAAGGTTGTGTAATAATTGGCTAACAGACTCCTGGAACCTGGAACAAGTGACCTGACTTTTTGCAGCTTTGCTAGGCGTTAAGCTGAGCGCAGAGCTTGCAATGTGATTGGACAGATGGAGCAGGTAGGTTGTCACCCAGACTCAGTACAATAAGTAATAAGGTGTCAGTGCTGAGCATGAATGGTAAGGAGAAGCCGTCACTCACCCTGTGCTGCGGCGAGGAGCGAGGTGTCGCTGTATGCAGAGAGTGTGCGCTGTGCAATGCCTCCCTCCCTGTATAACACTGTGTATAGCTCTGCCATGCAGCACCTCCTCCTCCTCCTCCTCCTCCTCCTCCTCCCTGATCATCACACCCTGCACACAGGACGCCGGCCACCAATGTGCTGCAATCTACACACACATACTGCTGGATTGCTGCTAATAATAGCAACTGACCTGGAACAGGTAATCAGGCAATGTGCTTAGCGAAGCAGAGAAGCAGAGAGGAGCAAGATGACAGCCAGGCAACTAACATATTCCATAAGCAGCAGCAACAGCTTCATAATAATAGGAACTGACCTGGAACAAGTGACCCAATGAGGACCAGTGACTGAATCCGCAAAGAAACTGGAGGAGCACCATGACAACCAGGCAACTAGTATCTATCATAAGCAGCAGCTTGTGTATTGATGCAATAACAGGCTAAAGGAACTGACCTGGAACAAGTGACATAATGAGGACCAGTGACTGAATCTGCTAAAAAACTGGAGGATCACCATGACCACCAGGCAACTGGTATCTTTCATAAGACAAACTAGAAACAGCAGCTCAAGCATTGCGTAATATTTTTCTAACAGACTCTAACCTGGAACAAGTGACCTGATGAGGACTGAATCTGCTAAGAAACTGGAGAAGCACCATGACAACCAGAAACACATATTATTTATTAGGAGCAGCAGAAGTGTTCCTATTAATGTAATTAAAAGTCAGGTCCATTATTGGAACCTGACCTGGAACAAGTAGCCAGGTGATGTGTTTGGAGCTGTGATTGTATTAGCAGAGAGGAGCAAGATGACAGCCAGGCAACTAACGTATTCCATAAGCAGCAGCAGCTTGTGTATTGATACAATAACAGGCTAAAGGAACTGACCTGGAACAGGTGAGTCAATGAGGACCAGTGACTGAATCCGCTAAGAAAATGGAGGAGCACCATGACAACCAGGCAGCTAGCATCTTTCATAAGCAGCAGCTTAAGCTTAAGGGGCTGCAACAGAAGCCTTCCTATTAATGTAATTAAAGGTCAGGTCCATTTTAGGAACCTGAACTGGAACAGGTAATCAGGCGATGTGCTTAGCGGAGCAGAGAAGCAGAGAGGAGCAAGATGACAGCCAGGCAACTAACATATTCCATAAGCAGCAGCTTCATAATAATAGGAACTGACCTGGAACATGTGACCCAATGAGGAACAGTGACTGACTCTGCTAAGAAAATGGAGGAGCACCATGACAACCAGGCAATTAGCATATTTCATAACCAGCAGCTTGTGTATTGATGCAATAACAGACTAAAGGAACTGACCTGGAACAAGTGACCTAATGAGGACCAGTGACTGAATCCACTAAGAAACTAGAGGAGCACCATGACAACCAGAAACACATATTATTTATTAGGAGCAGCAGAAGACGACCTATTTATGTAATTAAAAGTCAGGTCCATTATAGGAACCTGACCTGGAACAAGTAGCCAGGTGATGTGTTTGGAGCTGTGGCTGTATTAGCAGAGAGGAGCAAGATGACAGCCAGGCAACTAACTTATTCCATAAGCAGCAGCAGCTTGTGTATTGATGCCATAACAGGCTAAAGGAACTGACCTGGAACAAGTGACCTAATGAGGACCAGTGACTGAATCCGCTAAGAAACTGGAGGAGCACCATGACAACCAGGCAACTAGTATCTACCAATGTGCTACAATCATTTAACATCAGCTCCCTCTCCTCTCTAGTGTCAGTGTCTCTAGTATCATGTGTATAGAGAGAAGGAGAAAGAGAAAGATAAAGAAAGGGGGGGGGGGGGGGTGATTCAGCACCAGGAGGAAAGGGGGAGAGAAAACTGCCATTCAGAGAGGAATAGAGAAAGAGAAGAGATGCAGAGCAAGAGAGAAGGAAACAGAGAGAAAGAGAAGAAGCAAACAAAGACAGAGAGAAAGAAAAAGAAAGAGATGAGAAGCAGAGCAAGAGAGAGAATGAGAAGCAAAAAAGGACAGAAAGAAGGAAAAAGAGAAGAACGAAAGGCAGACGAAAAGAGAAAGACAGAGAAAAAGAGAAGAGAAGCAGAGCTAGAGCGAGAGAGAATGAGAAGCTGAGAAAAAAGAGAGAGAAGGAAAAAGAGAGAGAAAGCAAAGAGTAGCAGAGCAAGATAGGGAGAGGAAGAGGAAAGCAGAGAAAGAGAAGAAGAAAAAAGAGAGAGAAGGAACGAGAGAGGAGGGAGAAAGAGAAGCAGAGCAAGAGAGATAGAAGAGAGAGTGAGAGGAAGAGAAGAAGAAGCAGCATGTATCCTCCAGTAACAAAGCGAAAACATATGGAATTACATTGTAACAACATTGTAACATGAACACTTTAATGGCAGAGCTGTGATGTCATTTCTGAAGAAATATATAAAACATGAAAAATCTGTGAAAAATCTGCTTATTCAATGTCAGAAGAGGCCACAACATTATTTGAGATTTAAAAAAAAAAACCTGTTTAAAGAGAAGAAAAAGGTTCGTCCATTGAAATGTATGGGAGAGCGACAGGTAGCGAGAGGTCATACCTGGCGCTGTGCAAGGCTGAACGCCGGCGCTGTTCACTGAGGCTGTGAAAATGATGAATCAGACGCTACATGGCGCTATTCCAGTCGCTAAACAGATTCTGCTTGATAAATGTGTAATTGCGTGCCGTGTCCGGCGTTCACCAGTCGCTACCTGTCATTAACCAGCCGCTACCTGACGCTATCCCTTCATGAATAAGGGCCGAAATGCGGAATAGAGAAGCAAATGGAGGGAATGTGGAAAAGAGAAGATAATGAAGGGAATGTGGAAAAGAGAAGACAAAAGACAATGGAGGAAATGTGGAAAAGAGAAGACAAAAGACAATGGAGGAAATGTGGAAAAGAGAAGACAATGGAGGGAATTTGGAAAAGAGAAGACACAAGACAATGGAGGGAATGTGGAAAAGAAAAGACAATGGAGGGAATATGGAAAAGAAAAGACAATGGAGGGAATGTGGAAAAGAGAAGACAAAAGACAATGGAGGGAATGTGGAAAAGAGAAGACAAAAGACAATGGAGGAAATGTGGAAAAGAGAAGACAATGGAGGGAATTTGGAAAAGAGAAGACACAAGACAATGGAGGGAATGTGGAAAAGAAAAGACAATGGAGGGAATATGGAAAAGAAAAGACAATGGAGGGAATGTGGAAAAGAAAAGACAATGGAGGGAATGTGGAAAAGAGAAGACGAGGGAATATGGAAAAGAGAAGACAATGAAGGGAATGTGGAAAAGAGAAGACACAAGACAATGGAGGGAATGTGGAAAAGAGAAGACGAGGGAATATGGAAAAGAGAAGACAATGAAGGGAATGTGGAAAAGAGAAGACACAAGACAATGAAGGGAATGTGGAAAAGAGAAGACAATGGAGGGAATATGGAAAAGAAAAGACAATGAAGGGAATATGGACAAGAGAAGATGAGGGAATATGGAAAAGAGAAGACAATGGAGGGAATGTGGAAAAGAGAAGACAATGGAGGGAATATGGAAAAGAGAAGACGAGGGAATATGGAAAAGAGAAGACAATGAAGGGAATGTGGAAAAGAGAAGACAATGGAGGGAATGTGGAAAAGAGAAGACACAAGACAATGGAGGGAATGTGGAAAAGAGAAGACGAGGGAATATGGAAAAGAGAAGACAATGAAGGGAATGTGGAAAAGAGAAGACAATGGAGGGAAAATGGAAAAGAAAAGACAATGAAGGGAATATGGAAAAGAGAAGATAAGGGAATATGGAAAAGAGAAGACAATGAAGGGAATGTGGAAAAGAGAAGACAATGGAGGGAATATGGAAAAGAGAAGATGAGGGAATATGGAAAAGAGAAGACAATGGAGGGAATGTGGAAAAGAGAAGACAATGGAGGGAATATGGAAAAGAAAAGACAATGGAGAGAATATGGAAAAGAGAAGATAATGAAGGGAATGTGGAAAAGAGAAGACAAAAGACAATGGAGGAAATGTGGAAAAGAGAAGCAAATGGAGGGAATGTGGAAAAGAGAAGATAATGAAGGGAATGTGGAAAAGAGAAGACACAAGACAATGGAGGGAATGTGGAAAAGAGAAGACAATGGAGGGAATGTGGAAAAGAGAAGACGAGGGAATATGGAAAAGAGAAGACAATGAAGGGAATGTGGAAAAGAGAAGACAATGGAGGGAATATGGAAAAGAAAAGACAATGGAGGGAATATGGAAAAGAGAAGATGAGGGAATATGGAAAAGAGAAGACAATGGAGGGAATGTGGAAAAGAGAAGACGAGGGAATATGGAAAAGAGAAGACAATGAAGGGAATGTGGAAAAGAGAAGACAATGGAGGGAATGTGGAAAAGAGAAGACACAAGACAATGGAGGGAATGTGGAAAAGAGAAGACGAGGGAATATGGAAAAGAGAAGACAATGAAGGGAATGTGGAAAAGAGAAGACAATGGAGGGAATGTGGAAAAGAGAAGACAATGGAGGGAATGTGGAAAAGAGAAGACACAAGACAATGGAGGGAATATGGAAAAGAGAAGACAATGAAGGGAATGTGGAAAAGAGAAGACAATGGAGGGAAAGTGGAAAAGAAAAGACAATGAAGGGAATATGGAAAAGAGAAGATGAGGGAATATGGAAAAGAGAAGACAATGAAGGGAATGTGGAAAAGAGAAGACAATGGAGGGAATATGGAAAAGAAAAGACAATGGAGGGAATATGGAAAAGAGAAGATAAGGGAATATGGAAAAGAGAAGACAATGGAGGGAATGTGGAAAAGAGAAGACAATGGAGGGAATATGGAAAAGAAAAGACAATGGAGAGAATATGGAAAAGAGAAGATAATGAAGGGAATGTGGAAAAGAGAAGACAATGGAGGGAATGTGGAAAAGAGAAGACACAAGACAATGGAGGGAATATGGAAAAGAGAAGACAATGAAGGGAATGTGGAAAAGAGAAGACAATGGAGGGAAAGTGGAAAAGAAAAGACAATGAAGGGAATATGGAAAAGAGAAGATGAGGGAATATGGAAAAGAGAAGACAATGAAGGGAATGTGGAAAAGAGAAGACAATGGAGGGAATATGGAAAAGAAAAGACAATGGAGGGAATATGGAAAAGAGAAGATAAGGGAATATGGAAAAGAGAAGACAATGGAGGGAATGTGGAAAAGAGAAGACAATGGAGGGAATATGGAAAAGAAAAGACAATGGAGAGAATATGGAAAAGAGAAGATAATGAAGGGAATGTGGAAAAGAGAAGACAAAAGACAATGGAGGAAATGTGGAAAAGAGAAGACAAAAGACAATGGAGGAAATGTGGAAAAGAGAAGACAATGGAGTGAATGTGGAAAAGAGAAGACACAAGACAATGGAGGGAATGTGGAAAAGAGAAGACAATGGAGGGAATATGGAAAAGAGAAGATGAGGGAATATGGAAAAGAGAAGACAATGAAGGGAATGTGGAAAAGAGAAGACAATGGAGGGAATGTGGAAAAGAGAAGACGAGGGAATATGGAAAAGAGAAGACAATGAAGGGAATGTGGAAAAGAGAAGACAATGGAGGGAATATGGAAAAGAAAAGACAATGGAGAGAATATGGAAAAGAGAAGACAAAAGACAATGGAGGAAATGTGGAAAAGAGAAGACAATGGAGGGAATATGGAAAAGAGAAGACAAAAGACAATGGAGGAAATGTGGAAAAGAGGAGACAATGGAGGGAATATGGAAAAGAGAAGACAAAAGACAATGGAGGAAATGTGGAAAAGAGAAGACAATGGAGGGAATATGGAAAAGAGAAGACAAAAGACAATGGAGGAAATGTGGAAAAGAGGAGACAATGGAGGGAATATGGAAAAGAGAAGACAAAAGACAATGGAGGGAATGTGGAAAAGAGAAGACAAAAGACAATGGAGGAAATGTGGAAAAGAGAAGACAATGGAGGGAATATGGAAAAGAGAAGACAAAAGACAATGGAGGGAATGTGGAAAAGAGAAGACAATGGAGGGAATATGGAAAAGAGAAGACAAAAGACAATGGAGGGAATGTGGAAAAGAGAAGACAATGGAGGGACTATGGAAAAGAAAGAAAGGGTCGCAGAGAGTCTATGGTTAGTTTTCAGAAGATATAAGAGGGACCTATGGAGGAAGGGGGGGGGGAGGGTCTAGTTGGTCCTGTGGAGAGCACATTCCTCTCCCCTGATTGGTTAGTTTCAGAAGATATAAGAGCGACCCATAGAGGGAGGGTGTAGTCAGTCCTGTGGAGGGCAGAGAAAGGATCCCTGATGTCTGGCCATGGATGGTTGGCCCTGTTGAGTCAGACTAATGTGGGGGTGCAGGCAGGGGGAGCTGGGTTACCCCGAGGGGGGGAGGGGGGGGCACTTTTGGTCCACTTTAAAGTGAGGGGACCTTCCTCTAAGCAAGTGTGAGCAGCAAGCCCTCTCCCTGAGCCCAATATGGAGGAGAGAAGGCCCGTTCAGTGGGGGGGCATCCCCAAATGCATGTCCATTACCCATGCGGCGGCTCTTATGTCTGTCACCACGTTCCCGGAAGACCATCTTCTCTCTGCTCAGCAGGGTGTCCGCAGCCTCTGGGCTTTTAAAGAGGAACAACTCACCCCATTCTCACTTTTCGGGGTGCTGTTCCTCTCAGTGTGAGTCTCCCCTCAGGTCAATCAACCTTCCTGTAGCTCCCACAGCAAAGACTTGAAAGAGCGTGCTGATTGGCTGAGCGGCCCACTCAACCAATCAGCTTGCTCGCTTTCACTCAGCAGCTTAGTGGTCCACAGCACTGAGGAAAAGCACATCCCCCGCTCACCTCCTGGCCGTCGCCATAGCTGCGAGGTGGCTGTGCTGCAAAGTCCTGGTGCAGCCCTGGGACAGGGTGAGTAAAACGGGGCTTCTGGGGGGTTTTACATAGCGGGGCATTCCAATTCAGGATGAACTTGGATGGTGTTTTAGACTCCAGGGCCTCCGCAGTACTTCTTAAAAGTGAACCACAACCCAGGATTTTGACTATCCTGCCCCCGGGGGTAAGGACTGCTGTGTGATACCCTCAACTCACCTCTACCCAGTCCTACAGCGCATGCACGGCCGCTCGTCCAATCAGCGCACTCGGATCTGCTGACATCACGTGGTCTAAGGCGAGTGGCTCCGAGCGCTAGCGGCTGCATCCCCCTCTACCCTCCGGGTTATAGTCAGGGGCTGCCAAGCGCCACGTCACTCACAGTCATTAGTACATTATTCTTTCATATGTTCTTACAATGTCTCATGTATTGTGCATAACATATATTTATACATATATACAGCGCTAATGCTCATATATACAAGACCATTTCCATGTACAGGATTCTATACAAAAACCCGATATATGCACGATCAATGCACGATTGTAGCACGGGTAAAGACCCTCAATTGTAGCGAGTGTTCAATGCACGATTGTAGCATGGGTAAAGACCCTCAATTGTAGCAAGTGTTCAATGCACGATTGTGGCACGGGTAAAAACCCTCAATTGTAGCAAGTGTTCAATGCACGATTATGGCACGGGTAAAAACCCTCAATTGTAGCAAGTGTTCAATGCACGATTGTGGCACGAGTAAACACCCTCAATTGTAGCAAGTGTTCAATGCACGATTGTGGCACGAGTAAACACCCTCAATTGTAGCAAGTGTTCAATGCACGATTGTGGCTCGGGTAAAAACCCTCAATTGTAGCAAGTGTTCAATGCACGATTGTGGCTCGGGTAAAAACCCTCAATTGTAGCGAGTGTTCAATGCACGATTGTGGCACGAGTAAAGACCCTCAATTATAGCAAGTGTTCAATGCACGATTGTGGCACAGGCAAAGACCCTCAATTGTAGCAAGTGTTCAATGCACGATTGTGGCTCGGGTAAAAACCCTCAATTGTAGCGAGTGTTCAATGCACGATTGTGGCACGAGTAAAGACCCTCAATTGTAGCAAGTGTTCAATGCACGATTGTGGCACGGGTAAAGACCCTCAATTGTAGCAAGTGTTCAATGCACGATTGTGGCTCGGGTAAAAACCCTCAATTGTAGCAAGTGTTCAATGCACGATTGTGGCTCGGGTAAAAACCCTCAATTGTAGTGAGTGTTCAATGCACGATTGTGGCACGAGTAAAGACACTCAATTGTAGCAAGTGTTCAATGCACGATTGTGGCACGGGTAAAAACCCTCAATTGTAGCAAGTGTTCAATGCACGATTGTGGCATGTGTAATGACCCTTGTAATTGTAGCAAGTGTTCAATGCACGATTGGGGCATGGGTAAAGACCCTCAATTGTAGCAAGTGTTCATTGCACGGGTAAAGACCCTCAATTGCAGCAAGTGTTCAATGCACGATTGTGGCACGGGTAAACACCCTTTATTGTAGCAAGTGTTCAATGCACGATTGTGGCACGGGTAAAATCCCTCAACTGTAGCAAGTGTTCAATGCACGATTGTGGCACGAGTTAAATCCCTCAATTGTAGCAAGTGTTCATTGCACGGGTAAAGACCCTCAATTGCAGCAAGTGTTCAATGCACGATTGTGGCACGGGTAAAATCCCTCAACTGTAGCAAGTGTTCAATGCACGATTGTGGCACGAGTAAAAACACCCTCAATTGTAGCAAGTGTTCAATGCACGATTGTGGCACGGGTAAAGACCCTCAATTGTAGCAAGTGTTCAATGCACGATTGTGGCACGGGTAAAGACCCTCAATTGTAGCAAGTGTTCAATGCACGATTGTGGCACGAGTTAAATCCCTCAATTGTAGCAAGTGTTTAATGCATGATTGTGGCATAACGACCTTCAGTTGTAGCAAGTGCACGGACGCGTTTCGCCTGTCGGCTTCTTCAGTGTGGTTAGTATAGTTTGTATAGATCTGTGGTGCCTGTTGTTGTAGCGGAATGTGGAGTGCTGCTTTAATAAGGTGTAATCTTATTTAGATGATGCGCCTGGTCTGATGGGATTCCCCCCATGTCCCCCTCAGCTGAGGGGGAGGGGTGAGTGCACAATTCCGAGCTGGTATCCTTGTTTGTCCTTTTAGGCAGGAGTAATGCTGTCTGTGTTGGCTGTCTCCAGCGTGTGCTGAGTGTGGTGGGGAAGCGGCTTGCACATGTGCAGTTGGACTGGAAAAGAAGGTAAGTGTATGGGGCGACCTGGTAGGTTTCACACAGTGGGGCATCCCGATTTTGGATGCCCCGGGTGAGGGGATCGATCGACCCGGGAATAGTGTTCATCTTCTTCTGACAAAAGGAGCGTTGTCTGTGTTCCGTCCCGCTATCATAATGGCAACATTGTAGCGAGCGAGCAACGCAGCGCTGGTGTTGCAAAAACAAATGTGACTGTCGCTTTGTTTACACAATGCTCTCAGCCGCCAACTTTTAGTTTTGTGGTGATAAATTGTTTGATTATCATTTTTAATTTCATGTGGAGATGGTGGAAAGCTACAGCGTAAAGGATAAGGCAGCCATTGTTGTGCAATCCCCCCCAAAAATAACCTGCGTCTTGTTCCTTGTCCCGGGGGCATCTCTAATGGGTGCAGCGCTGGCTCGGGCCACAGTGACAGAAAAAATAGATGAAAGTAAGAAAAAAGAATAGATGAAAGAAAGAAGGGAAAGAAAAAAAAAGAATGAAAGAAAGACTCCCCCAATGGCCAATCTGGCTTATAGTCCTTAGTCCTGGTCAGTGCATTGCCCTGAGTCCTGCAGAGGGGCTGCACAGGTTACAGAGAATGAGGTGGGCCCTCCCAAGGTGCAGGGGCCCTGACACCTGCCCAGGTGCCACCCAGTGCTGACAGCTGCAGCAGCACCATAGGATGGGTGAGGAGGGGGCACAGCATGGCACATACCAGCAGCACCATAGGATGGGTGAGGAGGGGGCACAGCATGGCACATACCAGCAGCACCATAGGATGGGTGAGGAGGGGGCACAGCATGGCACGTACCAGCAGCACCATAGGATGGGTGAGGAGGGGGCACAGCATGGCACATACCAGCAGCACCATAGGATGGGTGAGGAGGGGGTCACAGCATGGCACATACCAGCAGCACCATAGGATGGGTGAGGAGGGGGCACAGCATGGCACATAGCAGCAGCACCATAGGATGGGTGAGGAGGGGGCACAGCATGGCACGTACCAGCAGCACCATAGGATGGGTGAGGAGGGGGCACAGCATGGCACATACCAGCAGCACCATAGGATGGGTGAGGAGGGGGCACAGCATGGCACATACCAGCAGCACCATAGGATGGGTGAGGAGGGGGCACAGCATGGCACATACCAGCAGCACCATAGGATGGGTGAGGAGGGGGCACAGCATGGCACATACCAGCAGCACCATAGGATGGGTGAGGAGGGGGTCACAGCATGGCACATACCAGCAGCACCATAGGATGGGTGAGGAGGGGGCACAGCATGGCACATAGCAGCAGCACCATAGGATGGGTGAGGAGGGGGCACAGCATGGCACGTACCAGCAGCACCATAGGATGGGTGAGGAGGGGGCACAGCATGGCACATACCAGCAGCACCATAGGATGGGTGAGGAGGGGGCACAGCATGGCACATACCAGCAGCACCATAGGATGGGTGAGGAGGGGGCACAGCATGGCACATACCAGCAGCACCATAGGATGGGTGAGGAGGGGGCACAGCATGGCACATACCAGCAGCACCATAGGATGGGTGAGGAGGGGGCACAGCATGGCACATACCAGCAGCACCATAGGATGGGTGAGGAGGGGGCACAGCATGGCACATACCAGCAGCACCATAGGATGGGTGAGGAGGGGGCACAGCATAGCACATACCAGCAGCACCATAGGTTCGGTGAGGAGGGGGCACAGCATAGCACATACCAGCAGCACCATAGGTTCGGTGAGGAGGGGGCACAGCATGGCACATACCAGCAGCACCATAGGATGGGTGAGGAGGGGGCACAGCATGGCACATACCTGTATGGGGCAGCAGCAGCACCATAAGTATCATTCAGAAAAACTTATGGTGCTCTTGCTGGTTTGTGCCATGCTGTCCCCCCCCCCCTCACCCGACTTATGGTGCTGCTGCTGCCCCATACAGGTATGTGCCATGCTGTCCCCCCTCCTCACCCGACTTATGGTGCTGCTGCTGCCCCATACAGGTATGTGCCATGTTGTGCCCCCTCCTCACCCATCCTATGGTGCTGCTGCTGCCCCATACAGGTATGTACCATGCAGTGCCCCCTCCTCACCCATCCTATGGTGCTGCTGCTGCCCCATACAGGTATGTACCATGCAGTGCCCCCTCCTCACCCAACCTATGGTGCTGCTGGTTTGTGCCATGCTGTTACCCCTCCTCACCCAACTTATGGTGCTGCTGCTGCCCCATACAGGTTTGTGCCATGCTGTGCCCCCTCCTCACCCAACCTATGGTGCTGCTGCCCCATACAGGTATGTGCCATGCTGTGCCCCCTCCTCACCCATCCTATGGTGCTGCTGGTATGTGCCATGCTGTGCCCCCTCCTCACCCGACTTATGGTGCTGCTGCTGCCCCATACAGGTATGTGCCATGCTGTGCCCCCTCCTCACCCAACTTATGCTGCTGCTGCTGCCCCATACAGGTATGTGCCATGCTGTGCCCCCTCCTCACCCGACCTATGGTGCTGCTGCTGCCCCATGCAGGTATATACCATGCAGTGCCCCCTCCTCACCTGACCTATGGTGCTGCTTCTGCCCCATACAGGTATGTGCCATGCTGTGCCCCCTCCTCACCCATCCTATGGTGCTGCTGCTGCCCCATACAGGTATGTACCATGCAGTGCCCCCTCCTCACCCATCCTATGGTGCTGCTGCTGCCCCATACAGGTATGTGCCATGCTGTGCCCCCTCCTCACCCATCCTATGGTGCTGCTGCTGCCCCATACAGGTATGTGCCATGCTGTGCCCCCTCCTCACCCATCCTATGGTGCTGCTGCTGCCCCATACAGGTATGTGCCATGCTGTGCCCCCTCCTCACCCATCCTATGGTGCTGCTGCTGCCCCATACAGGTATGTGCCATGCTGTGCCCCCTCCTCACCCAACTTATGCTGCTGCTGCTGCCCCATACAGGTATGTGCCATGCTGTGCCCCCTCCTCACCCGACCTATGGTGCTGCTGCTGCCCCATGCAGGTATATACCATGCAGTGCCCCCTCCTCACCTGACCTATGGTGCTGCTTCTGCCCCATACAGGTATGTGCCATGCTGTGCCCCCTCCTCACCCATCCTATGGTGCTGCTGCTGCCCCATACAGGTATGTGCCATGCTGTGCCCCCTCCTCACCCGACCTATGGTGCTGCTGCTGCCCCATGCAGGTATATACCATGCAGTGCCCCCTCCTCACCTGACCTATGGTGCTGCTTCTGCCCCATACAGGTATGTGCCATGCTGTGCCCCCTCCTCACCCATCCTATGGTGCTGCTGCTGCCCCATACAGGTATGTACCATGCAGTGCCCCCTCCTCACCCATCCTATGGTGCTGCTGCTGCCCCATACAGGTATGTGCCATGCTGTGCCCCCTCCTCACCCATCCTATGGTGCTGCTGCTGCCCCATACAGGTATGTACCATGCAGTGCCCCCTCCTCACCCATCCTATGGTGCTGCTGCTGCCCCATACAGGTATGTACCATGCAGTGCCCCCTCCTCACCCGATGGAGCGTGCATTCACAAATGCCTGCCACGGGCATGCGCCCTGCTAGAGGGATAGTGGGAATGCGGACACTGCTTTTGCATGTGCCGTTGGATCGGGAAAGAAGGTTAAGTGTGTGGGCGACCTGGGGGGTTTCACACAGTGAGGCATCCCGAATTTGAATGTCCCGGAGGCAGGGAATTGATCAGCCCAGAAATGTTATAGATTCCTGAGCCGATCGCCGTGGATTTTGGTCCACTTGAAGCAAATGGGAATTTTTGAAATTCAGGCGTTTTGGCCTGCAGTTGCCCTTTAAAATAATCCAGGAAGGTTTCTCTGCAAAGCCCAGAACTGTGGATTTGGAATCCTATTAATTCTGAGCTTTCTTATCATTTATTTCATTATATCATTTTTCTGTTCTGCAGTGATGAATATTTTCTTCTATTCCACTTATCTGGCCTCACATCGGAAGCCACGCGCACATTCCACAAGCTTCATTTTGTCATGGTGCGCCTTAAGAACCTCGGTCTTCTTGACTTTTACTGGCACGAAGTGAAGGGAGAAGCTGAATGTAATTAAATACATCACGTCACCTTTAGGCTGTTTGGGAAAGTAATATAGAAGAGGGTGACCTAGACACACGGCGAGAAATCAGTACACAACACTAACTATAACTATATATATATATATAACAGCAATTTATTATAACTTAAACCAGACCTTCACCCTGAATAAGAGTCTATGGCCCTTATTTAAGAAGGGATAGCGTCAGGTAGTGACTGGTTAATGAGAGGTAGCGACAGGTAGCGACTGGTGAACGCCGGACACGGCACGCAATTCCACATTTATCAAGCAGAATCTGTTTAGCGACTGGGATAGCGCTATGTAGCGTCTGATTCATCAATTTCACAGCCTCAGCGAACAGCGCCGGCGTTCAGCCTTGTACAGCGCCAGGTATGACCTCTCGCTACCTGTTGCTCTCCCATACATTTCAATGGACGAACCTTTTCTTCTCTTTAAACGGGGTGTTTGTTTTTTTTTTTCAAAAAATCACAATCAAAATTCTGTGACCTCTTCTGGCATTGAAAAAGCAGTTTTTTCACAATTGTTTCATTTTTTATATATTTCTTCAGAAATGACATTACAGGTCTGGCATTAAAGTGTTCATGTTACAATGTTGCTACAATGTAATTCCATATGTTTTCGCTTTGTTACTAGTGGATAGTTGCTGGAAAACAGACTTTAAACACACAGCCTCCTGCGCTCTGGGCTTCAGAGAAGCATTTTTCTGCGCCTGAGTTTCGTGAGGCTGTTTTTTTGCTGAATATGTTGTGAGTCGGCCGCTATGAGCAGTCGCTAACATGCGCTCCCATACAGCGCTGTACTGGTCAAATAGCGACTCCTCACAATGTATTCAACATTACTGAACAGCGACTGAGTCGCTATGAAGTAGCAACCCATGGCTGATCACAGTGACTCCTAGCGGGCGCACAGAAAATGCCTGCTACAGACGCTCATCTGTCGCTACCTGGCGTTAGTGATGAATCAGCCTGCCCATTGTATGTTTCCCCACACCCTGTACATACAGATTGCCCACATTACAAATCATCCTACCTTGCATTGGTCTGGTAGCCCAGGGGAACGGGGGATTTTTCTTAAACAAAAAAAGAAAAAATTGCCAATTTACCCCAAATAATTGTAGTTAATATGCAAAGCAATGTGGCCCCAGCAGCCACAAGATAGGCACCAACCTCCTCAATAAATCACATAACAATCAGATCAAATCATCACAGTAGCTATATTAAGTTAAAAACATGACATACAATATATAACTAAAAACAAATTCCACATCAGGGGCATCCCATCTAGACAAGTGCAAAGCAAACCACCTTAAAGTGGACCAACACCCAGGATTTAGACTATCCTGGGTTTTGGTCCACTTCAGGGGGGCACCCCGATTAAGGGTGCCCCGCTGTTTGAAACCCCCCAGAAAGCCCCCAAAACTCACCTCACCACGCTCCCACGTGGCCGCGCTGACCAGTCACCGCCGACGGACAAGCGGGTGACAGCGGCGGACAACACAGCGTGTCCGCCGCCGCCTCCCGTGCGCCCCTCTGACAGTGCGCGCGGGAGGTACATTTTTGGGGGGTTTTGGGGGGGTTTCACCCCGCGGGACATCCCGATCTTGGATGTCCCGCGGTGAGGGAGGTGATCGGCCCGGGAATCTTATAGATTCCCGGGCCGATCACCCCTGGGTGACGGTCCACTTTAAAATACATACCAATTATCCAACTAAAACTAATATAAAAGAACCTCAATAAATACCCAAAATTTATAAATACCCAATATAAAGCCAATCAATATTATGTAAGTGCTTGTGCTTACATAAAGTGCTTTGGATAGTACCAATCAATAATAAACAAGTGGAGATAGGCAGTGTATATAAACGGGCAGGCTGATTCATTATTAATGACAGGTAGCGACAGATGAGCGTCTTTAGAGCGCCCGCTAGTAGTCACTGTGCTCGGCCATGGATCATTGTTTCAGAGCGCCTCAGTCGCTGTCCGGCATTGATGAATATATTGTATGAGTCACAGTACTACGCTGTATGGGACCGAATGGTAGCGCCAGCTCAGTGCGACTGACTCACATTACATTCATCAAAAAACAGCCTCAAACATTGCTGGCGCTCAAAATCATGTAATTGTAGCCCATAGCGCCAGAGTCTGTTTTTGAATATGTATCCACTAGTAACAAAGCGAAAACATATGAAATTACATTGTTATCACATTGTAACATGAACACTTTAATACCAGACATGTAAGGACAATTCTGCATAAAAATATTATTAATCCAAAAAGTTTTCAAAAATGTCATTTTCTAGGTCAGGATATATGTCAGAAAGTTTTGAGATTTTTTTTAAGGAAAAAAAAATTGGGATCAGGAAAAGGATTTAAGGATCGTCCATAGAAATGTATTGGAGAGCGCCAGGTAGCGACAGGTAATACGTGGCGCTCTGCAAGACTGAACGCTGGCCCTGTACGCTGAGCCTGGGATAATGATGAATCGTACGCTACATGGCGTTGTTCCAGTCGCTCACCAGATTCGGCTTCATAAATGTGTAATTGCGTGCCGTGTCCGGCGTTCACCTGCCGCTACCTGATGCTACCTGCCGCTGCCTGCCACTGTACAGGCACTATCTTCGGCTATACCTTCATGAATAAGGCCCTAAATGGATTGAGATCTCCTTAGTGATCTCAGAAAAGGAGTCCTGCGATTGGCCGCTGAGCAATCACAAGGGTCATGGTTACGTCCTCGGTGCCGGTCACCGGTGCACCAGCGGCCAATTGCAGGACTCCTTTCCCAAAGTGGAGGTAAGGATATCGGGTGTTCTGGGGTGGTTATGTTCTGGGGGCTCCATCATTCCGAGCTTGTTCTTATTCTCTGTCTGAGGGACGAACACCCGTTAAAGGAAAAACGGGTGTTGGTCCGGTTTAAGGTTTATAACAAAATCCAATGTAATGGCTTGTACAGCCTCCAAGCCGGATATGAGGCTGCTTGGCTCATCACAAATCATAGCTGCACTAGATTGCCTTTCAAAGATAAAATAGATAAAGGCAAGGGGATCTGCACAGTGCCCTATAATCATTAAAGGTGCCACTCCCAAAGCTATATAAAGCTCACCTCAAGAACACAGAATCATAGAGGGAGGCACTAAAGAAATGTATCAAAAAATATATATTTTATTCCATATCACTAAATTAATTACTGCACATAACCTTTACACAATTAAAATCCCTTACACATAATGAGACAATACATATAAGACAAACCAACATAGAAGTGTGTAGGCGATGGGGAGAGCACTGGCATGCACAAATATCAATCAGCATCTATATATAAAACACATAAACACAAGTGATCTAATCAGTGCAAATAATGTGCAAATCCTACCTATGATCCGGATCCTATATCAAATAACTATAAAGTGCAAAGTGCAACCAATCAATGGATACAAATACAATGTGTAATCACAAATAGAACCTACATGATTACCCAATACCTAAATGTCCTATAAGAAATATAAAAATGACCACAAAATACCTCACCGATGTAGATGCTCATATCAATCAACCATTAAATATCAAATACAGTGCAAAAATATATCCAACCATTGATTGATACTATTGATACTAGCATCTACATCGGTGAGGTATTTTGTGGTCATTTATATTTCTTATAGGGCATTTAGGTATTGGGTAATCATGTAGGTTCTATTTGTGATTATATATTGTATTTGTATCCATTGATTGGTTGCACTTTGCACTTTATAGTTATTTGATATAGGATCCGGATCATAGGTAGGATTTGCACATTGTTATTTGCACTGATTAGATCACTTGTGTTTATGTGTTTTTATATATAGATGCTGATTGATATTTGTGCATGCCAGTGCTCTCCCCATCGCCTACACACTTCTATGTTGGTTTGTCTTATATGTATTGTCTCATTATGTGTTTTTTAAGGGATTTTAATTGTGTAGAGGTTATGTGCAGTAATTAATTTAGTGATATGGAATAAAATATATTTTTTTGATGCATTTCTTGAGTGCTTTCCTCTATGATTCTGTGTTTCAAAGATAAAATATCAAGGGGACGGTATTCACGATATACAAGCTATTGGGCGAGGCAGATGGGAAATCCCTTCCAGCCTACACCATTAGATGGGCGGAGGATCTTGGTATACACCTCTCGGATGTGGACTGGAAAGCAGTATGGAGGAACTCATTTACCAAATTCCTGCACACAGACGCCCAAGAGACTAATACCAAAGTTGTACTCCGCTGGTACCTGGTTCCAGAGCGAGTTCACAAGTTCTGCCCTTCGTACTCTTCAGAATGCTTTAGAAACTGTTGTGAGCAAGGAACCTACATTCATATTTGGTGGGAGTGTAGGCTAGTTAAGCAGTTCTGGGCTAAGGTATTTTACCTTATACTGAAGGCAACAGGCCTGCGTCTGACCCCCTCACCCCAATTAGCCCTTCTAAACTTAAGACCTCCCGACTGCTCCAGAACACATTTTGAGCTAGTCCGGCATATTCTAACTGCTGCTAAAATGACTATTGCTTGGTCATGGAAGAATAGGTCCATTTCCAGAGGAAGCCTCATACCTCGAATTAACAAGGTAATGCTTTTTGAAAAGATGGCTGCCTCAATGCAGGGGGATCTTACTTCCTTCTTAGCTACCTGGGAAGGTTGGATCACCCATTTCCAGTCTAAAAATTTTGATCGTCACCTATTTGTAACGGGGAGGCCGATTCATTAATAGCGCCAGGTAGCGACAGATGAGCGACAGTAGCGTTATTTTCACAGCGCCTGCTAGTAGTCGCTGTGCTTGGCCGTTGTTCGGTTGTTGACAGCGACTCAGTCGGTGTGCGGTAATGTTGAATATTGGGTGAGGAGTCGCTATTTGACAGGTTCCGCGCTGTATGGGAGCGCATGATAGCGAATGGCCATAGCGAATGGCTCCCACCATATTCATTAACAAATCACGCTCAAAAAATTCTCGCGCTGTGAAATGCTTGTTTAAACCCCAGAGCGCTGGCGGCGATGGGTTAAAAGTAGTTTTTTAACCCCCAAACAACCATATTTTTTGTAACAAAAAAAAAGTTTATAAAAACATTTTGTAATATGAATACATTAATATCAGACCTGTAATATCAATTCTGCACAATTTTTTTTTTTATTTTTATTTTTTTTTTCCTTAAAAAAAATATCTAACATGGCAGAAGTGGTAACAGAAATTTTCACATTTAAAAAAAAAAAAAAAAAAATTATTAACAATTAATTATGAATAATTAAAGATTGTTCCATTGAAATGCATTGGAGAGCGCCAGGTAGCGAGAGGTCATACCTGTCGCTGTTCAAGGTCGCTTGCTGGCGCTGTGGGGTGAGGCTGGAATAATGATGAATGAGTGGCTATATGGCGCTCTGTCAGTCGCTAAGCAGGATCGGCTTGATAAATGTGTGATTGTGGTGGGGAGCCGGCGTTCTCGTGGCGGTGACCATCATTACCGTTCGCTCACCAGTCGCTACCTGGCGCTATCCCTTGTTAAATAAGGGCCTTAGCTCTTACCTACCTGTAATCTAGGGCCTTATTTATCACGGGCTAGCGCCAGGTAGTGTCTGACGAGCGCCAGGTACCGCCAGCTATCGGCGGCTACCGACTCAAGTACGCCTGGCGGCGGTCACAATTACGCATTTATCAAGCTAAATGAGGCTAGCGACGGCGAGAGCGACGGCTAGCGCGGCATTCATCATGAAGCCGCCTGGAACGAACAGCGCTGCTGCAAATTCCTTCACAGCGCCAGGTATGACCTGTCGCACCCTGGCGATGTCCAATGCATTTAAATGGAGCAATGTTTAATTAATCATAATTAATTGGTATTATTTTTTTTTTTTTTTTTTAATGTCAAAAATTCTGAGACCACTTCTGCAAAAAATTTGTGCAGAATTGATCTAACAGGTCTGAGATTAATGTATTCATATTACAAAATGATTCCAAAAACATGTATAATGTTACAATCAAAAAATATGGTTGTTTAGGGGTTAAAAACTAGTTAACACCCATCGCCGCCAGCGCTCTGGGGATTAAACAAGGAATGGACAGCGCCAGCAAATTCGGAGCGTGATTTTTTAATGAATATGAAGCTAGCCGTTCGCTCTGGCCATTCGTTGTCAGGCGCTCACATACAATGCTGAACCTGTGAAACAGCGACCCCTAAGCCCGTATTCAACATTACCGCACACCGACTTGAGTCGCTGTCATCAAGCAAACGCCGGCCAAGCACAGCGAATACTGGCTGGTGCTGTAAAAATCACGCTACAGTCGCTCATCTGTCGCTACCTGGCGCTATTAATGAATCGGCCTCCTAGTGTTATCCTTTTCATGTTGGTTGTAGTATGGACACCCACCCCGTTCCCTCTTTCCCTTTTTTCTCTTTTTTCTCCATCCTCCACTGTCTTTCTTATCCTCTTAACATGTCTTGTACTTAACCTTTGTAGCCGCTGCTGTTTTCTAATTGCGTTGAATGCTTTGTATAACATCTTATTTGTGCTATACTTCGTATAAAAACGACTTTAACTGGATGCAATTTTTTCTACTTGTATTATAAACTGAAATGTAAGCCGTTTTTGATTGTAACATTTGCATATCTTCAATAAAAACATTGTGGAAAAAACAAAGGTAAAATATCTATGAAACCATCACATTTTGGTGTTAGATTGTTTTTCTGCTGCTTGTATCAGTGGCAGACGTGACGAGGAGGCATTAGCAATAAGTAACAAGAGGTGTATATAATTGAGCGCCTTGTAAATTGCTCTGTAAATCACTCTCGACAAATAACTCCCGGGATGATTTTATGTTTCTATTAAAGCGGTTTACGGGAATGGAATGTATATTACACAAGGCTGCTGCCTACACAACTCATAGATGTTGTTCCAAGAGCAATAATGCTTTCCACGATGAACAATGGCGGTAACGACACGTGGTTTACATGGCAGCTACAATCCACAGGTGTCTATCGGCCTTTTATATTTGTTGTAAATACTTTGATTTCAAGGACGCCAAAGAGAATAGGCTGCCTTATTTATTTTAACTTTCAGTGGGTGCCAGATGAGCCGCACTGGTTAGTGGCGAGGAGCGAGGCAGCGCTATTCATGCGCTCCCTTCCAGCTGGCAGGTCGGCGCAGCACACGGCTTATTAAAGCCTATGCAACTGCGACTTCTAGCGCCTGCTGGGAGCGCTGAAAAGCCGCATTTATGTTAAAAACAAACAGCACCTGCTGTCAGAAGGGGATTCCAGGCATCGCGGACCTGTTTTAGTTTTTGGGGGGCTAGGCCCCCCCCAAAAAAACTCCAGGAATTGCATTGAAGACACATGAAAGACAGGACACATGGAGGCTAAGGGGGTTGTTTAAGAAGGGATAGCGCCAGCTAGCGGCAGGCAGCGCCTGGTGAACACCGGGCACTGTACGCAAAACCACATTTATGAAAGCGAATCTGGTGAGCGCCTCTAACAGCGCCATGTAGCGCCACATGTATTATTACAAATAGCTCATTGTATAGCTCCAGCGCTCTAGGCTCAGGAGCGCCTTGTAGTACCTGTCGCTCTGTAGCGCTCTCCCATACATTTCAATGGGACTTCATTAGTTGTGTATAAATAGCGTGTTTGCCAATTTATTTATTGATTTTTTTTCGCTCAGATCACCTGGCTGCAAACAAAAACTCTCTTACATTTTTTTGACTTTTTATATTTTTATGCAGAAGTCATTACAGGTCTGGCACTAACGTGTTATTGTCCCAGTGTTACAACAATGTCATTCCATGTATTTCTGCTTTGTTACTGGTGGATATGTGTGCAAAAACAGACTTTAATCACACAGCATCTAGCTCTCTATGCTACAGCGCCCAGCTTTAGAGCGCCGACGCTGTGTGTATAGTGTTTTGTTAAATATGGTGTGGAGCGCCGAGTGCCTGTCTTGCTTGGGCGCAGAACACACTGAGCTGGCGCTACCTATAGTTCGCTGCAGAGTTATACTGGTGTTAAAGCACCCAACACACATCACATTTATCAATGCCGGCCAGGTTATTACAGCGACCGAGATGCTCTGTTACAGCGCCCGAAACCCGCTTACAGCGTCTACTAGCGGTCGCTCTAAGCGCCGCTATACAGACTCTCATCTGGCAATACCTGCCATTAGTAGTGAATCAGCCTCTAAATTACTATAAGCAGTGTGTTAGCTTTAGGCTGCCGGCGCTATCAGATATAGCGCTTCCGGCCAGTGTAAGTAGTGCACAGCTTTTATAAGCCTGGCCGGGAGCACCGCAAGTTGAAAGCATTTATGAAAAAATACATAGCGCTCCCAGAGACCCTCATAAAACAGGATTCCAGACACTGTTCCTGTAGAAATCCCATTTTTTTATGTTTTAGGGTCATGGAATTTTTTTTTTTTTTTCTTGTTAAAATGGAAATTGCATTCGGGGCACTTGAAAAACATGACCCAGCTTACTCATGGCCCAAATCACAAGTTTGCAGCACAAAATAAAAGTGATAAAAATGCTTCCAAAAATAATCATTAATATATTAATATCCAATAAGCAGCCCAGGGATCCCGTAGCACATGCACCAGCCCAAAGAAAAATCATAAAATGCATAAATAAACCATTCACGCCCATTGAGATGTATGGGATCAGGCCACACAGTGCAGGGTGAGCACCTGGTCCTATCTGGCACTGTAGGGAACTCAGCACCGGCACTCATCCTATCGCTGGCGCTGGTGATAGATGGGACACTACCTGGCGCTATCCCAGGAGCTGTGGATTTTGGACTTGATAAATACACCTTTTGCACTGGGACCTGCTATTCACCTGACACTCATTTAGCACTACCTGGCACTATGTGGCCTTAGCATTTCTTAAATAAACCCCATCATTTACTGCCAGGATGACTTTCTAGATTAAACAGGCTGATTTACTGAAGTGAAACATTTTTCCGGATGTTATCATTTTAAAAGGCCGGCAATCTTGACAGAAAGAGGAAGATATTTCATATCTAGGCTGGAAATATTTCCATTTCAATAAATAATAAAGAGTAAGCAATCAAGGACTTTAAAGTGGACCAAAACCCACCTCGATCGGCCTGAAAATCTATTAGATTCCTGGGCTGATAGTTTCCCTCCCCCAGGGCGTCCAAAATCGGGATGCCCTGCTGTGTGAAACCCCCAGGTCGCTCCATACACTCACCTTGTTTCCCAGTCCAGCGGCGCATGTGTGAGCCGTGGCCGCATCCCCGCTATCCCTCTAGCGGGGGCGCGTCTGCACCAGTCATTTGTGAATGGCCGGCACATGCACACTCCCTGTTAGTAGAGTGGGGGATGCGGCCACCAGCGTGCTCGGAGCTGCTGGCCTTAGACAACGTTACCTCAGCGACTCTGAGCACACTGATCGGACGAGCTGCCCCACATGACCAGGATGGGGTGAGTTGGCTTTGGCGATCTGGGGGGTTTCACACAGCGGGGCATCCCCGATTGGGGTGTCCCGGGGACCAGAACCCAAGATAGTCAAAATCCTGGGGGTTTTGGTCCACTTTAACATAAATGTCAACAGGAGTCCTCGTTAGAGTCTACTAATTTGTGGGTCAGAGATGCCAACTGACCCGCTTTTCCATGGAGCCACCCGGATTTGACCTTTCCTCACCCAGTCACCAGGTCACTATGCTGTTTCACCCTACAGCCGGGTGGCTGCATTGATGTCATTTTGAAGCGCCACTCCTGGCTGTTCATTTGCCTTAGCTGCCTGCCTTGTCTATGTGAACTTCCCCCCTTCCTCCTATGGACCTTTATCAGAGGTGTAGCTAGGTTTTCTGGTACCCAGGGCAAAGATTCAATATGGCGCCCCCATCACCTGTGCCCCCCATTTGCACCCCCGTGACCTGCTGCACCCGGGGCACATGCCCCCCCCCCCCGCCCGGCTACTCCCCTTTACTCTGTCAGACGGGAAGAGAAGCAGCATCACTGGCCAGTATCCCGCAACTTCTAACTGGTACATGTAATACAGATTTCTGCATTACATGATCCCAGAAACCTCACGGAAGAGAAGCAGCTCAGTCAACAGTATTCAGCTGTGTGCTGCGGGGACATCTGGACCTACGCTGGGAAGGTAAGTCCCTGGGGCTTTTTTATTATTTTACACTTCACAGAAAAAAATGAGGAGAAACAGTGGATGTAGCAACAGCAATGTGATGTAAGCACACGGGGAGGCCGATTTATTAATAGCGCCAGGTAGCGACAGATGAGCGACAGTAGCGTGATTTTCACAGCGCCGGCTAGTATTCGCTGTGCTTGGCCGTTGTTCGGTTGTTGACAGCGACTCAGTCGGTGTGCGGTAATGTTGAATACGGGGTTAGGAGTCGCTGCTTGACAGGTTCCGCGCTGTATGGGAGCGCATGACAGCGAATGGCCATAGCGAACGGCTCCCAGCATATTCATTAACAAATCAAGCTCAAAAAATTCTCGCGCTGTGAAATGCATGTTTAAACCCCAGAGCGCTGGCGGCGATGGGTTAAAAGTAGTTTTTTAACCCCCAAACAACCTTATTTTTGGAAAAAATTAATAAACAAGTTTTTATAAACATTTTGTTATATGAATACATTAATATCAGACCTGTAATATCAATTCTGCACAAATTTTTTTTTTTTTACCTTAAAAAAAAGATATAACATTGCAGAAGTGGTCACCGAATTTTTGACATTTAAAAAAAAAACAAAAAACATTAATATCAATTAATTATGAATATTTAAAGATTTCTCCATTGAAATGCATTGGAGAGCGCCAGGTAGCGAGAGGTCATACCTGGCGCTGTGATGGGATTAGCAGCGGCGCTGTTCGCTGAAGTCTGCAACATGATGAATCCCGCGCTAGCTGATGCTCTCGCCGGCGCTAGCCTCATTTAGCGTGATAAATGCGTGATGGTGTTCGCAGCCAGGCGTTCTGGAGTCGGTAGCCGCCGATAGCTGGCGCTACCTGGCGCTAGTGAGACACTACCTGGCGCTATCCCTTGATAAATAAGGGCCTATATTGAGTGTTAGAGGAGAGAGGAGGGCGGAGTTTCAGAGCTGCAGAGAGAAGCAGCCAATCAGGATGTCTGGTTAGGGAGTGGGGGGGGGGGTGTTTCCATTCTTGGTCCACTGAAGGTTGATTGATGAACCAGTGCAGAATGGTGGGGACTGAAAGCTGAATGAGGAAGTGATTTACTCGCTAAGAAGACAGACAGAGCAGGAAGCACAGCACACGAGCCACTCAATGAAAGGTTAGCTACTGATATTTATTTTTTAACTTTTGACTTGCCAAACACTTTTTTAACTATTAGAAACTTTAGAGATTACTTAAAGTGTGTCTATACTCAGAAAGAAAGTTTATGTGGTCATCTTCCATCTCCAGTCATGTGCCCCAAAACAGCCTGTGTCTCTTTTTTTTTACCTCAGCCTTTGCACAATATCCATAAAAACACCAGGAAAAACAACAGGAAGTAGTATTATGTTGAATGACAGCCATATGCTAATTAATTCAGCTACAACAACTGTCACATAATGGCAGTTAGGTTGAAGTGCTTCCCATTGCTGAGCTCTGTTTCTGATTGCATCATCACTGGGGGCGGGGCTGCTCAGCCAGGGAGCAATATGGCTGACTGCATCCAGTTTGTGTTATGGATATTAGGCAAAGGTTGCACAGGCTGTTTTGGGGCACTGGGCTGCAGATAGAAGGTGTCTTACATATACTTCCCTCTGCACTTTAGGGATAGATTGCCTAAAATAGGGTTGTGAAAGAAAAAGAAGGATTACACAGACAAGCATGCAATGTCTTGCAAGCAACCATTAGAGAAGTGCTGTGATGAGGGACTTTAGGTGGGACAATGACAGAGATGCCAACCTTGGAGACCAGTTTACAGGGTGATGGGCATGGCAGGGGTGGGGTTTAGGGGCGTGGTTTATTTGCAGGCTTATGAGGGATAGATGTTTATCACCACCATGACAATTTGCACGAATATACATAATACATATACATGATGCTTACATAGAAATTCTGGCCGTACTCTTTGTTGCAGAGTGTGAGTTCTGGGTGCAGCGGGGATTTAATCTAGATAGGCATTAGTGGTAGAACAGGAACCGGCTTTACTGGAACATGAAAGCAAAGGGGGTGGGAGTAGCTCCATCATTATTTATACAAAATTATTATCATTATTATTCAGGGCCTGGGAACCAATTTACCGCCCAGTTTAACCCTCTCATCAACTAAATATCAAGCAACAAACATGTCTAGCTGTGTGGAAAGACAGAGATTTGGTTGCATATATCTGCAGATACATGTGGAAGCCACACTGCCCCGGCAAGGCACTCTGTGTTTAGTGTGGTCCCTACTCTTATTTTTGAGTCCCCAAAGTTGGGCCATGCAATGCAGCCAGAGCTACTTACCTGGGAAGCTGCCAGCCTCCCTTTAGAACACTCCATAGGGAGAGATCCATGGTGGCTGAATCCCTCCCTGTGTGTGTTCATGGCAATTCAGACTGAGCAAAGGGGGTGGGAGTAGCTCCATCACTATTTATACAAAATTATTATCATTATTATTCAGGGCCTGGGAACCAATTTACCGCCCAGTTTAACCCTCTCATCATCCAAGTATCTAGCTATATGGAAAGACAGATATTTGGTTGCACATATCTGCATATCTGGAAGCCACACATGTATCTGCAGATATGTGCAACCAAATCTCTGTCTTTCCACATAGCGAGACATGTTTGTTGCTTGATATTTAGTTGATGAGAGGGTTAAACTGGGCGGTAAATTGGTTCCCAGGCCCTGAATAATAATGTTGATAATTTTGTATAAATAATATTGATGGAGCTGCTCCCATCCTCTTTGCTCAGTTGGAACATGAAAGCAGTAAGAGAATATCACCCTACATGTTGGCTAAACTCAGACAGAAAAAAGAAGCACCATAGAGCAACTGGAAGCACTGGAAATAACAACACAGCAGTAAAACGCATAGACTCAAAATGTAAGCATTGGTCACAGCACCATCTAGTGTCATAACCTGTAATAGATGTAAACTGCAGTAAATCTAGCAAAAGTCACTGCAGCATAGACATACAGGCTGATTCATTACTAGCGCCAGGTACTGGCAGATGAGCGTCTGTAGCTCGGAGCGACCGCTATTCAGCAAAAATACAGCCCGATACAAGACCTGTAATGACAATTCTGCATAAAAAATCAAAAAGTTTTCAAAAATGACTTTTAATAGGCCAGGAGATGTGACACAATAAAAAAAAAGAAAAGAAAACCCTGTTTAAAGAGAAGAAAGGTAACGTCCATTGAAATGTATGGGAGAGCAACAGGTAGCGACAGGTAATACCAGGCAGAAGCCAGAGCACCAACGCTATACGCTGAGCCATCTGTGACGATGAATCGGACGCTACATAGCACTGTTAGAGTCACTCACCGGAATTGCTTTGATAAATGTGGTATTGCTTACAGAGCCCTGTGTTCACCGTTCGCTACCTGTCGCTATGAGGCACTTCCTGCCGCAATCCCTTGATGAATAAACCCCTAAGACTGTTGTACAGTTTCTCCAAAACACCCAACACACACACACATCCAACACACCTAACACACACACACCCAACACACCTAACACACACACCCAACACACACACACATCCAACACACCTAACACACACACACCCAACACACCTAACACACACACCCAACACACACCCCCAACACACACACAACACACACACCTAACACACACACCCAACACACACCCCCAACACACACCCAACACACCTAACACACACACCCAACACACACCCCCAACACACACACAACACACACACCCAACACACACCCCCAACACACACCCAACACACACACACAACACACACACCTAACACACACACCCAACACACACACCCAACACACCTAACACACACACCCAACACACACCCCCAACACACCTAACACACACCCCCAACACACACCCAACACACACACACACACCTAACACACACACCCAACACACCTAACACACACACCCAACACACCTAACACACACCCCCAACACACACCCAACACACACACACACACCCAACACACACACCCAACACACCTAACACACACACCCAACACACACCCAACACACACACCCAACACACACACCTAACACACACACACCACACCCAACACACCTAACACACACAACACACCCAACACACACCCCCAACACACACACCTAACACACACACCCAACACACACACCTAACACACACACGCACACCACACCCAACACACACACACACACAACACAACACACCCAACACACACCCAACACACACACCCAACACACACACCTAACACACACACCACACCCAACACACACACACACACACACACACACACACAACACACCCAACACACACACCCAACACACACACACACACACACACACACAACACACCCAACACACACCCCCAACACACACACACACACACACACACACCCAACACACACACCTAACACACACACCCAACACACACACACACACACACCACACCCAACACACACACACACACACACCCAACACACACACAACACACCCAACACACACACACACACACACACACACACACCCAACACACACACACACACACACACACACACACACACACCACCCAACACACCCAACACACACACCCAACCCACACACACACAACACACCCAACACACACAACACACCCAACACACACATCCAACACACACCCAACAACACACACTCAACAACACATACCCAACACACAAACACACACACACCCAACACACAAACACACCCAACACACACACACACACACACAGACACACACACACACACTAGAACTCTCTACTTAGATACCAAAACAACTGTACTATTCGGATGTGTTTGACTGTGTAAATTTAAAGCTAATTCTTGGCAATGCACCCTTAGCATTTCTAAGGGCCTTGGATGGCACAAAGACATAAAGAGATAATTTGCATAGCTCCACCTCCTGCAAGGATAGATGGGTAATGCTATCTGTCCCTGTATTGGGTACTGTGCAAATACTTTTCCTATTTTCCTAGCAACTGAAACTGAAATCCTGTTGCAGTGCTTACAAAAGAACAAGGTGAGATAAGATTGTAAGATAAGATTGTATGAAGACTAAATTCCTTGCACCTCAGCTATGCTGTCCATTCAGCGACACTACCGGAGAAAACTACCCCCCCCCTCCCCGCTCTTGTACTGACAGAGGGTCACTAGACCAATGCAGCAGCAGGAAAGAAGTGATACCCCCTAACCGATTCCTTGCAGCAGTCACCGCGCTGTTCTTCCAACTCTAAGGCTGCCAGGGGATCCTTGCCACAATCCTAAGGGTCAATCTAGCCAACCAGAAACTTAACAGAAGTTAGGGGCAGCCAATAGAGTGGGGCTGGATGGCCAGCCAATCATTTTGTGCAGGGGTTCCCAAAAGGTGGTGCTAGTACCACTGGTGGTGATCAAGATCTTCTCAGGTGGTACTCGACAAGGCTGTGGATTGATCTACACTTTATCCAAGCATGATTCGCACTATAGATATACAAAATTGCCCTATTTTTTGTTTGATTCGTTCACATCAAATGACTGTTGTGTTTTGATGACCTTTTTAGCTGACTGACAGTGCTCATATACCACCCAGGTGGAACTTGGGAAAGTGGTACTTCATGATGGAAAGTAGTACTTGATGAAAAAAGGTTGGGAGCCCCTGATTAAGTGGCATTTGCTAGCCAATAGCACATGGGTTGAAGGTGGCAGTCAACCAAACAGTAGGGAGGAGAATGAAATCGTCCGGCAAAACATGAATTTCTTAGTTTCACAGGGTGACCGGGGGGTCAAATCCGGGTGACTCCCTGGAAAACATGGTGACTTGGCATCTCTGCACCGATGATGACTTATAGTCAATAAAAAAGCCCAAGAAGAAAATGCAGCAGCCATTTTCCTGGGGTGAATAGAGAAGAGGTAATCTAAGAGAGAGATATAGACGAGCTCCTGGATGAAGGGGCTCGAGCATTTCCGAGCGCGCTGATAGGACGAGCGTCCATGCATGTCTTGTAGGACCAGGAAGAGGTGAGTTTGATCGGGTGACCTGGGGGGTTTCACACAGGGGGGCAAGAACCAAAACCCAGGATAGTAAAGTTCTGGGTTTTGGTCCACTCTAACTGTATTAGTATTATCAGGTAGGAACATATTAAGACCACCAGCACATCACTGACATGCTGCCTCCAGTAACTGCTGTCAGTGTGAATCACAATTACAAATACAAAAAGTCATTATATGTGGTCCACTTTTAATTTTGAAAAGCCTAAAAATATAACAGTGAAGCATATTTTTAAATCGGCTGTTTGTTACCATCGGCTCACCATTTACCTATAGCCATTTATGCTTGACATTACTAAGGCTTCACATTAAAGTGGACCAACACCAACATCCCTCCCCGCGGGGCATCCGAAATCGGGATGTCCCGCGGGGTGAAACCCCCCCAGGAAGCCCAGAAACCTTGCCTTAACCCCATTCCAAATGCGCATGCGCGGGCCGTGGCCGCGTCTCGCGCTTCCCTCTAGCAGGGTGCGCTTCCCTGTTAGAGGGAAGCGCGAGACGCGGCCTCCAGCGCTCAGAGCCGCTGTGGTTGGACGCCGCTTGTATGTGCATACCACAGCGGCTCTGAGCGCTCTGATTGGACGAGCGCCTGCATAGGAGCGTGGTGAGGTGAGTGTTTCCGGGCGTTCTGGGGGGTTTCACACAGCGGTCGGGGTGCCCCACCGAAGTGGACCAAAACCCAGGATAGTGAAAATCCTGGGTGTTGGTCCGCTTTAAGGAGCTTGAAGTGATTGAATAAAGTTCCTGGAGAACTCAAAGCTTTATACATCAAGGTAATCGGAGCACCTTTGATGTGGAACAAATTTATCAGGACCAAATATGGTTCACATATCACTAACAATAAATCACTAACACAAACAATAACATGTCAGAGGGTCCATCTTACTCTTTCACCATCCAACCATTTGTCAGTACTTTACCTGTCATCTTGTGAACTCTAGAGACATCACAGAGATTATAGCAAGTCATGTTTCATATCTCCGGCAATACATCTCTGGCAGGAAATACATTGTGTTTCCATCAGCTTCTAATCCTCAACAGCTCGTTGTCTTCTATGACATAATAGTTCAAGATGGACTTTTCCTAGTAGCTGATAAGCACATGTGTTTAATAGATTCCATATTCTTCAGAGTGATTTATTTCCCTCCGAACAGTCTGCCCTGTTCTAAGAACCCCACTCCATCCTATTTAAAAAGTAATCTGTGTAACAGATTGGAAGATTTAACAAGTTATTCTCTATAATTGAAGTGGACTTTCATTCTCCTTTGCAGATGTCTGCCAAGGAGTGCTTTGACGCACAGGGTTGCTAACCTAAACTAGCCCCTCATACCATCAGTGAGTCCTGCATTAGAAACATACTCCACTTCCCATAGGGTAACCCTAGGCCCAAACTAGGTCATACAGCAACTACCAGGAACATGGGGAGGGGGCTAAAGGCCCAGGTACCTAATTGTATGAGTTGGGCTATGCTGTGCCATCTAGTGCTACTAAATTGGAACCAAGGCCTGGCACTACATGACTGTGGTGTTGGAAATACTGCCGAACTGGCTCTGCTGAAACAGTTTAATGAGAATTTGGAGGTGGTGCTTAACCCTTCTAACGCCAGCAGACAGGCTGATTCATTACTAGCGACAGATGAGCATTTGTAGCAGGCATTTCAGAGCGCCCGCTAGTAGTCGCTGTGGTTCGCTAGTTCAGAGCACCTCAGTCGCTGTGCAGCATTGATGAATACATTTTGGGGAGTCGCTATATGACCAGTACAGAGCTGTATGGGAGCGAATGGTAGCAACTGGTTAGTGCGACTGACTCATAACATATTCATAAAAACAAACAGCCCCACACACCGCCAGCGCTCAAAAATGCTTCGCTGTAGCCCAGAGCGCCGGAGGCTGTGTGATTAAAGGCTGTTTTTAACATGTATCCACCAGTAACAATGCGAAAACATATGGAATTACATTGTAATAACATTGTGACATGAACACATTAATGCCAGACCTGTAATTCTGCATAAATATATAAAAATTGGAAAAAAAATTGAAAAAAGGTTTTTTCAAGGCCAAGAGCGATCCTAACATTATTTGAGAATAAAAAAAAAAAATAATAATAATAATAATAATAAAAACACTCTGTTTAAAGAGAAGTAAAAAAACGTCCATTGAAATGTATGGGAGAGCCCCAGGTAGAGAGAGGTAAGACGTGGCGCTCTGCAAGGCTGAACGCCGGCGCTGTACGCTGAGGCTGGGATAATAATGAATCGGAAGCTACATGGCGTTGTTCCAGTTGCTCAAAAGAAATGTCGTTAAGTGCCAGCAATGTAAATTTTACATACCTAGCCCCCCCCCCCCCTGCTAGCGGCCCCCCCAAAAAAAGACACTCACTTGACCCTTTATCGATACGGCCGGGTCTCCTCTTCACCCGGGGAGGGGGGGGCCTTCGATCCCCCACCCTTGCCCCTCCGTCTGAAGGAGAATGGCCAGAATAGCCCCCCCCCCCGCGCTTCAGCCATCACCGGCTTTGCATGTAAAGAAAAAAAATAAATACAATGACATTTACTCACCTTCAAGCCTGATCACTCCTGTCTCCTCTTCACCGGGGGGCCTCCGATCACCCCCCCAGCTCTTACGGCTTCAGGGGAGGGTTCAACATGCCCTTTCCCCCTGATTCTTCCATGAGCGCCACCATCTTTATGACTAGCCCCTCACCCTGTTGACAACATCCTGCTCCCGGTCTGACAGCTGTCAGATATGATGAGCACCAACCAGAGGCGGAGAGGGGCATGGGATCCTCTGATCCCCTGTCTCCCTCTCCCTCCAGCAATCACCGCATCTGTCATCAGATCGGCAAGGGACAGAGGAGCTGACAATCGGAGGTGAGTAAAGAAAAAAAAAAATTTTTTAGTAAAATAATTTTCTCTGTGTGTGTTTTTTTTACTGTAAACCCTTTGTAAGGGATCCATGAGACCCCTATACCAGTTCACAAGGCTCTGGGTCTGGCAAGTCACCTGTGGCTAGTGCTTCCCATTACCTGCCTCCCCAAAGCCCGGGGGGGGGGGCAGAATATCCCAGGGGCCATTAAGCCTATGCAGGCTTGTAGCCTACAGGGCAGGTGGCCACCAAGGCTGGCCCCTGAGTCCTGATCTACAAGCCCCCATAGCTGGTCCCTAGGCTGGTTATGCTCACTCCATTTTGGGGGATTTTTAAGGGTTTTTAATTCCAAAAAATGGGGTCCCCGGGTAGGGGGCTTTTTTTATTTAAACCTTTATAGTATGGATAGTAGTTGTTTTAATTTATACCATACATATGTGGTACCGTTATAATCACGAGAAAAGAAGCTTTCTAATGTAAAATGTTTTTCTTTAATAAAATTAATAAAATTCATTTAAGAAATATATATATTTTTTTTACTTAAAAATATTGTTATAAATATATATATAAATATAAAAAAAACAGTGGAAAAATTTGGATATTTTGGGAAAATGGGCTTTATATTCTGCTTTTTTATTCTTTTTGTTAGGTAAACCCTGTGCCTTCCAGAAAGATGAAGCCACTGCAATAGGCTAGGTATGCCTAAAAAGCTTAACGTGTGTACTTTCAAGGAATATATGGTTTGTCGGGGGTACTCCGAATGTAAAGGGTTGTTTTGGTTGAAAAAGTGCGCACTTTGTATGCAGAGCTGAAATTTTCAAGTAAAATTACAGTTACACGCATGCTTTACTTTGGAGTGTATGGCAGCTCTTCCCTTGACAGTACCTATGCATGTTGGGTATTGTTCTGTTAAGAGGACCTTGCTTTTTCATTGTTTGCATATAGTTCTTTTAAGGAAAATGTGACTTTGGTTCTGCTTTGGTATTCTTTTTTTAGGGAAACTGTGCAACCAAAGCATTAATTGAGGGATTACTTCCACAACTTGCCGCGTCAGCAAGCCTGGTAGTCCTAGAAAGCTCAAGGTGTGCACTTCCAGAGAATATATAGTTTTAGGGGGTATTTCAAATGTAAAGGGTTGTTTTTATTGAAAAACTGTGCATAGCATAGTTGTATTTTATCTAAAAAGAGCTATTTCAGTTTGGGAGTCTCCTGGGCAGGATAGGGTCCAATACATATGTGGAACTGTTGTAACCGGGAGAAAATAGGTTTTTACATGCAATAAGGTTTCATTGAAAAACTTCAACAAAAAGCAGTACAAATTGTAAAAAAACTTTTGTTTTTTCAATTTATTTCACCTAAAAATATTGAGAATACACTTAACAAATGACAAACAAGACATTTCTTGTTAAAGCCCAAACTCAAACTTCAAAAATCACAGATAAACATGTGTAGCGCAAAATAGTGAAAAATGGTCTGGCAAAAGAGGGTGCCAAAAACTCTAGGTAGGCTGGCAGTTGAAGGGAAAATCTACTTGTATATGTATATTGTGTGCAAAAGAAGGTCCTCAAGTTGCTGAGCTGATATGGCATTTTCTTTTTACTTATCTTTATGTTAGAAAATTCGTGTTTTATGGAAGACATTTTCACTACCTGCAATCTGTTATTAAAAACACCAGATCTGTACACCAAGGTATGCAAGAAGAGAGAAGTGAGCCCCGTACACATAGAATTCTGCTGCAATGGCCAATGCTGAGCTGAGGTGATTGTAGTGTGACTATAATGTTGGTACATTATTTCATAATTTGTGGCCCCACTTTTAATTTTGCACATGTCCACACTTTGTCTAAAACTGGTCATTGAAGAAGTTAATGAAGGTGCGGAACTTTAAAAAAGGGAGAAGAAGAAGAAGGGAAACCAGTCAAGCCATCCCGGTTGGTGCACCCTTGCACATTGACCCTCTCCCCATGCACACGGCGAACGTATGTAAGAGGAAAGTCGCACAAACTCTCGAACATTGTCAATCACCCCCATAATCTGAGATTTTGAGGTACTTTAAAGTGGACCAAAACCCAGGATTTTGGCTATCCTGGATTTTGGCCCTTGCCCGTGGGCAGCCCCATCTGGGATGCCCTGCTGTGTGAAACCACTCAGGTCGCCTGAACTAACTCACCTTTTCCTGGTCATATGGCGCATGCGTGGCCTCTCGTCCAATCAGCATGCTCAGATCCGCCTCAGCCCCCTTCAGCTAAGCCTTTGTCTAAGGGAAAGAACCCGAGCATATCAGCGCCCCCATTCCCTGCTACCCTCTAACAGGGAGCGTGCCCACGCAGGACATTCACAAACGCAGGGGGATAGCGGGGATGCAGCTGCTGCTCGAACTGGGGAAGAAGGTGAGTTTCTGGGCGACCTGGAGGTCTCACACAGTGGGGCATCCTGATTCAGGATGCCACAGGAGAGAGGGCATCTAGATAATCTAGAAAATATAATATTCCAGGGCCGCCTGGGCCGTTGGTTTTGGTCCTCTTTAAAATGACTTATTTTACACTTCTCCTAAGGGGAATACAGGGGAGAAAGGTATTATGATCCAGGACAGGAACCTTAATTAATTAATTAATTAATTAATTAGATGAACCATTATTTTTTTAATTAAATAAACTTACATATTTCCAGATAAAGTGGTAGTGGTTTATATCTTATCTGGCGTAAATCATCAATGCAACGTTTTCATTTCAGATAGTAGTATCTGCAGCAAAGCTTCATGCTCTGCAAAAGTTGGATGGATTTGAGCAAACCTTCTCCAGCACTGTAGACAGAGAGAATATGAATTTTCTAAATGCGGCCCTTTGTTGTTTCCAGAAACTGACTTCATTAGGCATGGGTAACTGGATCTGGGATTAGCTGGTCATTGTTAGCTGCCACACATTTTCTCCAATTAGGCAGTTCCCTTTCAGGGCTTTATAGTCTCAATACCAATTTTTTTTCTGTTAGTTAGTGTCAGGCTTTTCTTTTCTTTTCATCCCAAATCCCCGGGATTAAAGCACAGATCGGGTGACTGGAGATGTGAGCAGCACAACAAGAGCAGGTAACAAAACCTAGCAGATCTACTGTGTGGTACACCGAGTCCTGGGGCTTCCTCCCACACAAAAATCATAGGGTCAGCACAATTAGATCTCTAGGTACTGGTATAGCCAACATGGCCCAGAGCTATGGGAATCAACAGCATGGCAAAGGTCTTATAAACCTATATCTTTAATAAGGGTTATATTAGAGCTATATATGTAGCACATGGTGCCCTAGGGAATCAACATGCTGGCATTTGGGGAGTGGGTTCTCTATGCCTGGGCCTGGGAGACTTTAAAATTGGGATTTGATCAACAGTAACTCCCAAAGAGATAGCCTTTATCAAATGCACTTACTTCATTGTAGGACTTTAGGTACACTTGATTCTAAGGCCAGCAGTATTTATACAGCTACCATCCATTCTTTCACAACATTTTGCAGTTTCAAGGCATTTTCAAGACAAAATAGTAATCAGTGCAGAAAGGCCCCCTCCTCGTCAGTCCTGTGGTGCTGTTGCTGTCCCATACAGGCATGTGCCATGCTGTGCCTCCACTTTAGCAGCAGGTAGTGCCCCCTCCCCATGACTGAGCCCATATAGAGCAATGAGGATTCTGCTCCCAGACTGACCTTTTTTTCTTTGCAGTCCTCTCACTCCCATAAAATGATATTAACATTCCCTATCTTCCCCTAGCTCATCCCTATATAAACTACTTTAAAGAGAACCATAAGACCTTTTCTGATGTTCCTCTCAGATAATCTCTCCCCCCTCCCGCACTGCGTTTTGGATGTCAGGGTTATCTTAAACGCCCCCTCCCCACCCTTATCTGTCTTTTAGCCTTCAATTAATGATACAGGATACTCAGCTCTTCGCCGGCTGCTGTTCGAATAACGCGCGCTGCTTCTCAAATCTCGCGTATATCTGTGCTCAGTGTTAGAGATGAGCGAACTTTTGAAAAATTCGATTCGACTGATTCGCCGAATTTTCCGACAAAAATCGTTTCGACCCGAATAAATTCGCGACGAATCGCTATTAAAAACGGCTATTTCTGAGCCTCCTACAGCCTCAATAGGGTTGTAAACCATTCAGCCTTGCTGTAACACGCACAGGATGCGTGCTGGGTTTGTTAAATAATACTTTGAAGAAATATCACATGCAGATCAGAGGCATCGCTAATAGAATCGCAGAGCGGCACAATTGCAGAGAGTTGAAGTGGCATCACTATGAGGGGCAGAAGGAGCCCAAATATACACTGGAGTTGGCCTCAGGAGCCCAAAAATTGGATGAATCACACCCTGGAGTTGGCAGAAGTTGGCAGCAGCAGCAGGAGCCCAAATATACACTGGAGTTGGCTTCAGGAGCCCAAAAATTGGATGAATCACACCCTGGAGTTGGCAGAAGTTGGCAGCAGCAGGAGCAGGAGCCCAAATATACACTGGAGTTGGCCTCAGGAGCCCAAAAATTGGATGAATCACACCCTGGAGTCGGCAGAAGTTGGCAGCAGCAGCAGCAGGAGCCCAAATATACACTGGAGTTGGCCTCAGGAGCCCAAAAATTGGATGAATCACACCCTGGAGTTGGCAGGAGTTGACAGTAGTAGCAGCAGGAGCCCAAATATACACTGGAGTTGGCCTCAGGAGCCCAAAAATTGGATGAATCACACCCTGGAGTTGGCAGAAGTTGGCAGCAGCAACAGCAGGAGCCCAAATATACACTGGAGTTGGCCTCAGGAGCCCAAAAATTGGATGAATCACACCCTGGAGTTGGCAGAAGTTGGCAGCAGCAGCAGCAGGAGCCCAAATATACACTGGAGTTGGCTTCAGGAGCCCAAAAATTGGATGAATCACACCCTGGAGTTGGCAGGAGTTGACAGTAGTAGCAGCAGGAGCCCAAATATACACTGGAGTTGGCTTCAGGAGCCCAAAAATTGGATGAATCACACCCTGGAGTTGGCAGAAGTTGGCAGCAGCAGCAGCAGGAGCCCAAATATACACTGGAGTTGGCCTCAGGAGCCCAAAAATTGGATGAATCACACCCTGGAGTTGGCAGAAGTTGGCAGTAGTAGCAGCAGGAGCCCAAATATACACTGGAGTTGGCCTCAGGAGCCCAAAAATTGGATGAATCACACCCTGGAGTTGGCAGAAGTTGGCAGTAGTAGCAGCAGGAGCCCAAATATACACTGGAGTTGGCTTCAGGAGCCCAAAAATTGGATGAATCACACCCTGGAGTTGGCAGAAGTTGGCAGTAGCAGCAGCAGGAGCCCAAATATACACTGGAGTTGGCTTCAGGAGCCCAAAAATTGGATGAATCACACCCTGGAGTTGGCAGGAGTTGACAGTAGCAGCAGCAGGAGCCCAAATATACACTGGAGTTGGCCTCAGGAGCCCAAAAATTGGATGAATCACACCCTGGAGTTGGCAGGAGTTGACAGTAGCAGCAGCAGGAGCCCAAATATACACTGGAGTTGGCTTCAGGAGCCCAAAAATTGGATGAATCACACCCTGGAGTTGGCAGAAGTTGGCAGCAGCAGCAGCAGCAGGAGCCCAAATATACACTGGAGTTGGCTTCAGGAGCCCAAAAATTGGATGAATCACACCCTGGAGTTGGCAGGAGTTGACAGTAGCAGCAGCAGGAGCCCAAATATACACTGGAGTTGGCCTCAGGAGCCCAAAAATTGGATGAATCACACCCTGGAGTTGGCAGAAGTTGGCAGCAGCAGCAGCAGGAGCCCAAATATACACTGGAGTTGGCCTCAGGAGCCCAAAAATTGGATGAATCACACCCTGGAGTTGGCAGGAGTTGACAGTAGTAGCAGCAGGAGCCCAAATATACACTGGAGTTGGCTTCAGGAGCCCAAAAATTGGATGAATCACACCCTGGAGTTGGCAGAAGTTGGCAGCAGCAGCAGCAGGAGCCCAAATATACACTGGAGTTGGCTTCAGGAGCCCAAAAATTGGATGAATCACACCCTGGAGTTGGCAGAAGTTGGCAGCAGCAGCAGCAGGAGCCCAAATATACACTGGAGTTGGCTTCAGGAGCCCAAAAATTGGATGAATCACACCCTGGAGTTGGCAGAAGTTGGCAGCAGCAGCAGCAGCAGGAGCCCAAATATACACTGGAGTTGGCTTCAGGAGCCCAAAAATTGGATGAATCACACCCTGGAGTTGGCAGGAGTTGACAGTAGCAGCAGCAGGAGCCCAAATATACACTGGAGTTGGCCTCAGGAGCCCAAAAATTGGATGAATCACACCCTGGAGTTGGCAGAAGTTGGCAGCAGCAGCAGCAGGAGCCCAAATATACACTGGAGTTGGCCTCAGGAGCCCAAAAATTGGATGAATCACACCCTGGAGTTGGCAGGAGTTGACAGTAGTAGCAGCAGGAGCCCAAATATACACTGGAGTTGGCTTCAGGAGCCCAAAAATTGGATGAATCACACCCTGGAGTTGGCAGAAGTTGGCAGCAGCAGCAGCAGGAGCCCAAATATACACTGGAGTTGGCTTCAGGAGCCCAAAAAATGGATGAATCACACCCTGGAGTTGGCAGAAGTTGGCAGCAGCAGCAGCAGGAGCCCAAATATACACTGGAGTTGGCTTCAGGAGCCCAAAAATTGGATGAATCACACCCTGGAGTTGGCAGAAGTTGGCAGTAGTAGCAGCAGGAGCCCAAATATACACTGGAGTTGGCTTCAGGAGCCCAAAAATTGGATGAATCACACCCTGGAGTTGGCAGGAGTTGACAGTAGCAGCAGCAGGAGCCCAAATATACACTGGAGTTGGCCTCAGGAGCCCAAAAATTGGATGAATCACACCCTGGAGTTGGCAGGAGTTGACAGTAGTAGCAGCAGGAGCCCAAATATACACTGGAGTTGGCTTCAGGAGCCCAAAAATTGGATGAATCACACCCTGGAGTTGGCAGAAGTTGGCAGTAGCAGCAGCAGGAGCCCAAAAAATGGCCTAAAGACATAAATATGTTTTGCACCATTTGTAAAGTGTAAAACGTGGCACCATGCTGAATCTAGTCGCATGCATCAGGCATTGGTGGGTGGAAATCCTGGCTGATCCATCCCTGATTCATTTTGACAAAGGTGAGTCTCTCCACATTTTTAGTTGACAGACGAGTTCTCCTCGCCGTAACTATGGCCCCCGCCGCACTAAACACCCGCTCAGATGGCACGCTACTTGCCGGGCAGGACAGCTTTTCCAGGGCAAACTCTGCTAGTTGCGGCCACAAATCAAGTTTGGCTGCCCAGAAGTCCAGCGGATCCTCAAGGTGTGTTGGCATGGTCATGTCAAAGTATGACATGACCTGCTGGTTCAGGTCCTGCTCCAGGTCTTCCTGCTGCTCATGAGTAGCCTCACTATGCGGGTGTAGAAAGCTACTCATTAGCGACTGAAGACTGAGGCTGCTGCTGCTGATGGAGCTTCTGCTGCTGCTGCTGCCAACCCCCCCAGCGGCCATGGCAGTGGAAGGTGAGCGCAGAGGTCCCCTCGAGTCAGACCTGCGAGAGTATGGACCATGGCGCAGATAGGCATCGGCCAACTGCCTACGTAGAATGTCTTTGTAGTAGTTGAGTTTGTCCTCCCTCTCGGTGGGTTTAAAAAATGCCCCCATTTTGTGCCGGAAGCGAGGGTCCAATAAGGTGGACAGCCAGAAGTCATCCCGCCGACAGATGGAAACAATTCTGGGGTCACTACGCAAGCATGTGAGCATGCTTCGTGCCATTTGCGCAAGTGACTCGGATGGACTACCTGTCTCCATCTCCACTGCATACTGCCACGGTGTGCCCGGGTCCTCTGTCTCTCCTTCCTCAAAAACCTCTAGCTCCTCTGGCTGCTCCTGCTCCTCCTCTCCTGTCCGCTGACTAGATAAACCAGCCATTTCGCCAAGCCTAAACTGTGTTTCGCTGGGCAACTCCTCCTCCTCCTCTTCCTCCTCCTCCTCCTCCAGTTCAGCTCCAACGGGGTTCATGTGGCCGTAAGATGTAAACGCCATGTCTCCAGTGCCCTGACCAGCCATGGTTTCCAACATGTGCTGTAGTACATGAAGCAGTGGAATCACGTCGTTCATCCCGTAATCCTGCCGACTGACAAATAAAGTGGCTTCCTCAAAGGGCCTGAGCAAACGGCAGGTGTCACGTATGAGCTGCCACTGGTTGACATTGAAGTTACACAGGGGAGTCCCCCTATCTGCTTGGATCATCAGGAAATCCGTGATGGCTTTTCTCTGTTCATATAATCGGTCCAACATGTGAAGGGTGGAATTCCAACGGGTGGAAACATCGCAAATCAGACTATGTTGGGGGATACCATTCTGACGCTGTAGCTCAAGAAGGGTGTGTTTGGCGGTGTAGGAGTGGCTGAAGTGCATGCAAAGTTTCCGTGAAGTTGTTAGGATGTCCTGCAGATGGGGGGAACACTTCAGAAACCTCTTGACAACCAGATTGAAGACGTGAGCCATGCAGGGGGCATGGGTCAGGCTTCCTTGGCGCAGCGCAGACAAAATGTTCTTCCCATTGTCGGTAACCATGATTCCCATTTTAAGTTTTCTCGGAGTAAGCCATGTTTGGATTTCCTGATGAATACATTTAAGCAGTTCCTCCCCTGTGTGACTCCGTTCGCCAAGACAAACCATGTGAAGCACTGCGTGACACCTCCGTGCCCTGCACACATGGTAGACTGGAGGGGCACTGAGACTTGAGCCTACAGTGGAGGGTGAGGAGATGGCGGAGGATGAGGAGGCCGAGTCGCACGGTGTCACAGGCCCAATGGGCAGAGAGCGCGGAGGCCGAAGCGGCGTGACCTGTCCAAGTTGCTGCTGCAAAGGGACCACATTCACCCAGTGGGCCGTAAACGACATGTACTGCCCCTGACCGTAGTTACAGCTCCAGATGTCGGCGCTGCCATGTATTTTGCTACACACCGACAGGCTCAAGGACTGGCCCACCTTCTGTTCAACAAAAGTGTGCAGCGCTGGTACTGCCTTCTTGGCAAAGAAATGACGGCTTGGGACTCTCCACCTCGGCTCGGCACAAGCCATCAGTTCTCTGAAAGGTGCAGATTCCACCACCTGAAAAGGGAGCGACTGCAGCACCAGCAACTTGGACAGGAGCACATTCAGCTTCTGCGCCGTAGGATGAGTGGGCGCATACTGCTGTCTCTTGGACATGGCTTCGCTGATGGATTGCTGGCGGGATGCATGACTTGGAGGAGGAGGAGGAGGAGCAGGAGCGACAGAGGATGGGTGTGACGCACAGCTGCCTTCGGCTGAGGTGCTGGAGCCTTGGCTGGCAGAAATTGGGAGCTCACTTGGTGAGGAAGCAGACTGGACCACCCCTTGGGAGCCTCGGTTCTCCCAGGTCGTTTTATGGTGACGCATCATATGTTGACGCAGGGCCGTGGTGCCAACATTTGGACCCTGGCCACGCTTCACCTTTTGCCTACATATCTTGCATGTGGCCATGTTACCCTCCTGCGGATGCCTCAGGAAAAACTGCCACACTGCCGAGTAGCTACTTTTCCCACCCCCTGGCCTCACTGATTCACTGCTGCTGTTGCCAACTCCAGGAACCCCTGCTCCACTACCTCCCGATAAGGTAGACTGCCGCACAGCAGGTGCTCTACCCCGGCCCCGGCCCCGGCCGGCTCCAGCCTTTGGAATTGTGCCCCCATGCTGACTGCTACCACCTTGCTGCCTCAGCTGCTGACTCCGGGGCAACCTGCGCCCCTCTTCTCCTGATGATGACGATGAAGCCCCTTCATCACCCGGCTCCCAAGTGCGATCGGCTTCATCGTCATCATCATCATCATCACCGGGTTGTGGCTGTACGTCACTGATGTTCGTGGATTCGTCAACAGTGTCTGGCGCAGGAGCTGGAACGCTCGCAGCACCCACGACACTCTCCACATCACTATTTGTCTGCCTAGCTAAAGAAGCCACCTCCATTTCTTGGCTGGGCAGTAGCTGCTGACTGTCCTCCTGTATCTGATCGTCCTCCTCACTAAAGAGTGGAGCTGAACCCAAAGCATAGGATACGTCGCTGGGGGAGGGAACGGCGTAGGACAGAGGCAATGGGAGGACAGGGACTGCTCTCGGGGCATGCCAACTCAGGGTTGTGTCAGAGGAACCTACCGACCCTAGACTGGGGGTCTCAGATGTAAGTTGTGATGATGTTGTTGATGAGCGCGTCAGCCAATCTACCACGGCAGATGCGTTACTGGTGGAGACCCGACCGCTAGCAGATACTGGCAGATTAGGTCTCTCAGCGTGACTCCTGCTGCTACTGGCCCCCAGTCTGATGCGAGCTCTGCCTGCGGAATCTTGGCCTCTGCCACTCCTCTTTTCACTTCCAGGCACTTGTCTGCCCGACATAGTCTAACTGGCATGGTAGTAGGTGATATTTTAAGAACCCCCAGGCAGCAGTGGGTCTATATAAAACAGAATATAATGCACACCAAAAGTGAGCAGTAACACTCAGCCTCCAACAGGCCTGCTTAGTGTAAATAAGAGAGCTGCTTAGTGTAAATAAAGAGGGGTATGCTATGTTACAGAATGGGATGCCTCAACAGAAGTGCACCTGGCAGGCAGCAGTAAGCCTATGCCCAGCAAAAGTGTCTTATAATATAAATATAATAAGAGCAAATGCTTATATGGTCTTAAACAGAGGCTGCTTTAGTCACAGAATGGGATGCCCTGGGCAGGAATGGACCTGGCAGGGTCCAGTAGGGCTTTGGCCAGCAAAAGTGTCTTTATCAGGCTAATTTCAAATATGATAAGAGCAAATGCTTATATGGTCTTAAACAGAGGCTGCTGTAGTCACAGAATGGGATGCCCCGGGCAGGAATCGACCTGGCAGGGTCCAGTAGGGCTTTGGCCAGCAAAAGTGTCTTTATCAGGCCTGATTTCTATGAGAATAAGTGCAAATGTTTATTATGCTATTAAATAGAGGCTGCTTTAGTCACAGAATGGGATGCCAGTGCCACAAAAACCAGAGAGCATGCACAGCAAAAGTGTCTTTATCAGGCCTGATTTCTATGAGAATAAGTGCAAATGTTTATTATGCTATTAAATAGAGGCTGCTTTAGTCACAGAATGGGATGCCAGTGCCACAAAAACCAGAGAGCATGCACAGCAAAAGTGTCTTTATCAGGCCTGATTTCTATGAGAATAAGTGCAAATGTTTATTATGCTATTAAATAGAGGCTGCTTTAGTCACAGAATGGGATGCCAGTGCCACAAAAACCAGAGAGCATGCACAGCAAAAGTGTCTTTATCAGGCCTGATTTCTATGAGAATAAGTGCAAATGTTTATTATGCTATTAAATAGAGGCTGCTTTAGTCACAGAATGGGATGCCAGTGCCACAAAAACCAGAGAGCATGCACAGCAAAAGTGTCTTTATCAGGCCTGATTTCTATGAGAATAAGTGCAAATGTTTATTATGCTATTAAATAGAGGCTGCTTTAGTCACGGAATGGGATGCCAGTGCCACAAAAACCAGAGAGCATGCACAGCAAAAGTGTCTTTATCAGGCCTGATTTCTATGAGAATAAGTGCAAATGTTTATTATGCTATTAAATAGAGGCTGCTTTAGTCACGGAATGGGATGCCAGTGCCACAAAAACCAGAGAGCATGCACAGCAAAAGTGTCTTTATCAGGCCTGATTTCTATGAGAATAAGTGCAAATGGTTATTATGCTATTAAATAGAGGCTGCTTTAGTCACAGAATGGGATGCCAGTGCCACAAAAACCAGAGAGCATGCACAGCAAAAGTGTCTTTATCAGGCCTGATTTCTATGAGAATAAGTGCAAATGTTTATTATGCTATTAAATAGAGGCTGCTTTAGTCACGGAATGGGATGCCAGTGCCACAAAAACCAGAGAGCATGCACAGCAAAAGTGTCTTTATCAGGCCTGATTTCTATGAGAATAAGTGCAAATGTTTATTATGCTATTAAATAGAGGCTGCTTTAGTCACGGAATGGGATGCCAGTGCCACAAAAACCAGAGAGCATGCACAGCAAAAGTGTCTTTATCAGGCCTGATTTCTATGAGAATAAGTGCAAATGTTTATTATGCTATTAAATAGAGGCTGCTTTAGTCACAGAATGGGATGCCAGTGCCACAAAAACCAGAGAGCATGCACAGCAAAAGTGTCTTTATCAGGCCTGATTTCTATGAGAATAAGTGCAAATGTTTATTATGCTATTAAATAGAGGCTGCTTTAGTCACAGAATGGGATGCCAGTGCCACAAAAACCAGAGAGCATGCACAGCAAAAGTGTCTTTATCAGGCCTGATTTCTATGAGAATAAGTGCAAATGTTTATTATGCTATTAAATAGAGGCTGCTTTAGTCACGGAATGGGATGCCAGTGCCACAAAAACCAGAGAGCATGCACAGCAAAAGTGTCTTTATCAGGCCTGATTTCTATGAGAATAAGTGCAAATGTTTATTATGCTATTAAATAGAGGCTGCTTTAGTCACGGAATGGGATGCCAGTGCCACAAAAACCAGAGAGCATGCACAGCAAAAGTGTCTTTATCAGGCCTGATTTCTATGAGAATAAGTGCAAATGTTTATTATGCTATTAAATAGAGGCTGCTTTAGTCACAGAATGGGATGCCAGTGCCACAAAAACCAGAGAGCATGCACAGCAAAAGTGTCTTTATCAGGCCTGATTTCTATGAGAATAAGTGCAAATGTTTATTATGCTATTAAATAGAGGCTGCTTTAGTCACAGAATGGGATGCCAGTGCCACAAAAACCAGAGAGCATGCACAGCAAAAGTGTCTTTATCAGGCCTGATTTCTATGAGAATAAGTGCAAATGTTTATTATGCTATTAAATAGAGGCTGCTTTAGTCACGGAATGGGATGCCAGTGCCACAAAAACCAGAGAGCATGCACAGCAAAAGTGTCTTTATCAGGCCTGATTTCTATGAGAATAAGTGCAAATGTTTATTATGCTATTAAATAGAGGCTGCTTTAGTCACAGAATGGGATGCCAGTGCCACAAAAACCAGAGAGCATGCACAGCAAAAGTGTCTTTATCAGGCCTGATTTCTATGAGAATAAGTGCAAATGTTTATTATGCTATTAAATAGAGGCTGCTTTAGTCACGGAATGGGATGCCAGTGCCACAAAAACCAGAGAGCATGCACAGCAAAAGTGTCTTTATCAGGCCTGATTTCTATGAGAATAAGTGCAAATGTTTATTATGCTATTAAATAGAGGCTGCTTTAGTCACGGAATGGGATGCCAGTGCCACAAAAACCAGAGAGCATGCACAGCAAAAGTGTCTTTATCAGGCCTGATTTCTATGAGAATAAGTGCAAATGGTTATTATGCTATTAAATAGAGGCTGCTTTAGTCACAGAATGGGATGCCAGTGCCACAAAAACCAGAGAGCATGCACAGCAAAAGTGTCTTTATCAGGCCTGATTTCTATGAGAATAAGTGCAAATGTTTATTATGCTATTAAATAGAGGCTGCTTTAGTCACAGAATGGGATGCCAGTGCCACAAAAACCAGAGAGCATGCACAGCAAAAGTGTCTTTATCAGGCCTGATTTCTATGAGAATAAGTGCAAATGTTTATTATGCTATTAAATAGAGGCTGCTTTAGTCACAGAATGGGATGCCAGTGCCACAAAAACCAGAGAGCATGCACAGCAAAAGTGTCTTTATCAGGCCTGATTTCTATGAGAATAAGTGCAAATGTTTATTATGCTATTAAATAGAGGCTGCTTTAGTCACAGAATGGGATGCCAGTGCCACAAAAACCAGAGAGCATGCACAGCAAAAGTGTCTTTATCAGGCCTGATTTCTATGAGAATAAGTGCAAATGTTTATTATGCTATTAAATAGAGGCTGCTTTAGTCACGGAATGGGATGCCAGTGCCACAAAAACCAGAGAGCATGCACAGCAAAAGTGTCTTTATCAGGCCTGATTTCTATGAGAATAAGTGCAAATGTTTATTATGCTATTAAATAGAGGCTGCTTTAGTCACAGAATGGGATGCCAGTGCCACAAAAACCAGAGAGCATGCACAGCAAAAGTGTCTTTATCAGGCCTGATTTCTATGAGAATAAGTGCAAATGTTTATTATGCTATTAAATAGAGGCTGCTTTAGTCACGGAATGGGATGCCAGTGCCACAAAAACCAGAGAGCATGCACAGCAAAAGTGTCTTTATCAGGCCTGATTTCTATGAGAATAAGTGCAAATGTTTATTATGCTATTAAATAGAGGCTGCTTTAGTCACGGAATGGGATGCCAGTGCCACAAAAACCAGAGAGCATGCACAGCAAAAGTGTCTTTATCAGGCCTGATTTCTATGAGAATAAGTGCAAATGGTTATTATGCTATTAAATAGAGGCTGCTTTAGTCACAGAATGGGATGCCAGTGCCACAAAAACCAGAGAGCATGCACAGCAAAAGTGTCTTTATCAGGCCTGATTTCTATGAGAATAAGTGCAAATGTTTATTATGCTATTAAATAGAGGCTGCTTTAGTCACAGAATGGGATGCCAGTGCCACAAAAACCAGAGAGCATGCACAGCAAAAGTGTCTTTATCAGGCCTGATTTCTATGAGAATAAGTGCAAATGTTTATTATGCTATTAAATAGAGGCTGCTTTAGTCACAGAATGGGATGCCAGTGCCACAAAAACCAGAGAGCATGCACAGCAAAAGTGTCTTTATCAGGCCTGATTTCTATGAGAATAAGTGCAAATGTTTATTATGCTATTAAATAGAGGCTGCTTTAGTCACAGAATGGGATGCCAGTGCCACAAAAACCAGAGAGCATGCACAGCAAAAGTGTCTTTATCAGGCCTGATTTCTATGAGAATAAGTGCAAATGTTTATTATGCTATTAAATAGAGGCTGCTTTAGTCACAGAATGGGATGCCAGTGCCACAAAAACCAGAGAGCATGCACAGCAAAAGTGTCTTTATCAGGCCTGATTTCTATGAGAATAAGTGCAAATGTTTATTATGCTATTAAATAGAGGCTGCTTTAGTCACAGAATGGGATGCCAGTGCCACAAAAACCAGAGAGCATGCACAGCAAAAGTGTCTTTATCAGGCCTGATTTCTATGAGAATAAGTGCAAATGTTTATTATGCTATTAAATAGAGGCTGCTTTAGTCACAGAATGGGATGCCTCACAGCAGACTTAAGATCAGTTCAGTATATATGCACAGTTAGTTACTATAAGCAGCCTGAAAACGCTAACAAAGGCTGGATGAAAAAAAAAAATTCTCCCTGTCAGCCAGCTCCGTTTTTCCTACCTTTCCCTGGCTTTCTGTCTGTCTCCTGTCTGTCTCCTGCCTGTCTCCTGCCTGTCTCCAGCCTGTCCCTGTCTGTCCCTGTCTCCAGCCTGTCTCCAGCCTGTCTAACTGCCTCAGCTACACAGCGTTCTGTCTGTCTGTCACGAATGCAATAGAGAAATGAGGAAAAGCAAGATGGCCGCCGTTAAATACCGCTGTGTGACGTCACCGGGCTTGCTGGCTGCTGATAGGCTGCATGTGACTGCCCCAGCTTGCACTGGCGCGGGATACATGTCCAGACATGTCCCGCCCGCCATCTTAGAATGCCTGTAATGTAAATGAATGGATGTTAAAGGAAAACTTCGAGTGATCGAATCGCGGGGAAATTCGGATTCGATCCGAATCGAATTTTTCCTGAAATTCGGATCGAATCCGGGTTCGTCCGGATCGATTCGCTCATCCCTACTCAGTGTCATTGCAGCCTATGCAATGACACCGCGCATGAGCGAGATCTGAGGGGCGGCGCAGGGTCTGTCGGGAAGCCTACGGCTTCTAAGATGACGCCGCCCTACAGGGGGATGGTGAGGGAGCGGAGTGTTGCTGAGCGTGATGTGACTGGAGAAGTAAGTTTTTAATAGTTAAGTGCTAAACCGGAGGGGCAGAGGGGCTGGGCAAGCCAGGTTTGGGGAGTTTTTATTAACTCCCCAAGACCTGTAATGTTCCTCTTTATTGTAAACAAAGGTGGGGTTCTATATAAAACTTAGGGTCTAGCAATGTTACTACTCATTTTTTCTATATATGTAACTATATGTAAAATACCTCTTATGCTCCAAATGTATCTATAATTACATTACATTATCCTCCAGCATGGTCATAACTGGTCTGCCCTCCACACAAAAATCCTGGGTTTGTGCAGTCAGGGATGGTATAAAGCCATTTCTGGTCCCTACACCCCACACAACCCCAACTGCAACTTTATGAGCTCAATTTATTGCTTAACCCAACTTCACATGCTGAACAGTTTAGATTCCCCAGGAACACCCTAGTTTATCGGCTTGTCCCCAGACACTTAAGCACTGAAGCACTGAAGCATGTTGCATCCATGCAAGGATGACTCTAGGTTTTGTGGGCTTTTGGCCTTTAGGTCTCATTGTCCTCCTCTGTTACAGTAGTTTAACAATCATAATTTTACACTAATTATTGTACAATTTATGTATATAATATATGTAGTTGGTAATAGGAGAAATGGGTAGATTGTTTTAAAGATTTAAACATAAATCCTAATACAAAGATAATAAATAATTATTGGGTCATTAGAAATTAGCAAATATATGTGGCAATTCATCCAAATCAGGTCCAATTTGGTTTTCACAAATATCCAAACTTTCTTTTTAAAAGAATAAAAGAATAAAAGCATATTAGTCAAAATCTGATGAGATTTAGAAGGTTCAATTAAGATATGTGAAAGTCATCTGATGTGTTAAATTGTGTGCTTTCTATTTATCTCAGACCTAAATATTTAGAAAATTTGATACACGTCTAATTTCTATATTCTATCTGAATTGATTTGCCTATCTCTAGTCACCATACAACAGGGATATTCCTAAACTGAGCCATACTCCAAGCCTATTTTCTGTTCTCCTTTTTGAATCTTTAGTTGAATGCTTGTGAGCAATTCCAGGGATGCTATTGTTATGGACGCTGTATCATCCAAGAGACTATTATACTCGATTGGTCCCAAATCAATGAAGGAAGAAATGAAATGAGTCAACGCGCAGAACTGACTTTAACCCCACACTCCGGAGAAGCGCTTCTAACTCCTCCTTTCATGCAGGCTTTATTTATACTACATAAAAATAGAGGCTTATGTAGAAGGTTACTAATAACTTGTAGTAACCCCATTGGCTAAAGATAATGTATCCTTTCTATAGAAGGCAATGTCTCTATTCTAGTGCACAGATTATTTCATTCTTATCTAAGTAATGCATTCCACATGGGCAGTAAGCTGTTACTTTTACAATCACATCACATCTAGATCAGGTCCTGCCGCGGTCAAAATCGTTGGGTGTAGTGTTCTTCTCCTGACGCCATCTTTAGGTGTGGCTCTCTCTCTGACACCATCTTGTCTTAGGAATGGGGACTTGATTTGTGAATGTGATTTTATTTCTTATTCTTTTGGGAAGTGGGTAGGGGCTTTCAACTCTGGAATCATCGTCCCATTATACTGATCCACAACACTATAGGGTTGATTCAGAGACGCTTACACATGCACTTTCGCATGTGTCTGTGTATTTTTTGTGAGTTTTTGTCTATTTTTTAAATTTTACATTACTGTCTTCATGTGTATATGCGTTTACGTTAACGTGTATGCGTGCATTCGATGACGGATCGATATCGTCATTTTTGCGTTATGTCTGGTAACTTACGTTATTGGTATGGGCTTGCATCTGATTCCCGATTCCCGAGACCTGATTGCCGATGCACATCCGCCCTATTTACTTTCTGCACCACTTACGGGCTCATTTGGGACTTGGAAGTTAGTGTTGGACATGTTTGGCGGCTATGTTGAGGAGTATGAGCGCCTTCAGCTGTTCGAGCTGACCCGACTCAATCGCGTAAATTGTATAGTGAGTTGCGGCCATGGTTAGCCCGCACGTCGAGGAAGGGGCAAGCCAAATCGTCATTGGTGCGATCGATTTCACCCACGTTGCATTAGTGCCACCCACAGCAGATGAGTACATCTATAGGTAAGTTATTTATATTATTTTTTTATATTGTTTAGCAAAACTTAATTTCATCTATCTAGTAATCCCTGCTTCTCAAGTATTCCTTTTAAACTGTTTAGAATGCCGACCTTAATCAATACTTATCATGTAGCCCTTAGAAAAGCATTGGAATGCTGACCTTAATTAGTCCTTAGCTTGTTCACCTTAATTTACAAACACATCCATATTATTTTTCTATTTAGTTAGAATTATTTAAAAACATTTTTTAGTGTTTTATTGTTTAACTATAATCTTTATTTGGATTTTGTTTTTTGTTTTTTTGGTGGATAACTTGGCTTGGTGTAATAATTTTTTATTTTTTTTGGTCAGGAACTGCAAGATGCGCCACTCGCTGAACATCCAAGCAGTGGTTGGTCCGGATATGCGTTTCCTGAGTGTCCTTGCAGGGTATCCCGGGTCGTCCCATGACACTTATATTCTGCGGAGTTCAGGATTATATACTCGGTTTGAGTCTGGCGATTTATCTGGTGGATGGCTACTGGGTAATTTTGTTCAAATAAAATCATTCCCCTTGCCTGCTGAAGTCGCGTTTTCACTGCTTGGATCATACAGGGGGTGCTCTGCAGTATGACCCCAACAAGGTATCAAAATTATTTTAGGCTGCAGGTCCCCCGTTATGTGGATTTGTCCCCCTCTCCACCCAGGCAGGAAAGTGATGATTTGTATGATGGCACCCATCTTGGTTGCGCTCACCAGACAGGTCAATAGTGTTGAGATGGAGAGGAAATATGTTGAGCAGATCCAGGTGAAATTCTTAATATTTTTTTGATGGCCATAATAATGTTGTGGTTGGCCTTGGAGGTGGCCCCATACCTGGGCATGTGTGGCATTCATAATCTGCCACTGCTCCAACGTCTGTTGCTAGTGCAAAATTCATCTAGCATGGCACTGAGGTTGTTATTTAATGTGGCCATTTGTGCTGCCATCTGGCTGTTGCTCATCCTAAATTCTGTCAGCATGGTGGTGAAGTTATTAATGAAGGTCTCTAATTGTGCAGTAATCTGCTCTGTTGTTCATTGAGTCACCTGCCTAAAGTAACGGCTGTCATGGCGCCATGCTGACTCCAGGATCGGTACGCGCCTCCCCTGGGAAACTGGTCGACGTAGCTCACTGCGTCTTCCAATTCCCCGGGTTTGAGCACCTGCAGATGCTGGAGGTCTAAGCCGAGTAACAGTACCAGATGGACTAGGCAAAACCTCTGCAGCAGAGCTAGCACTTGGGACTGTAGGGTCAGTTTCAGCCTGCAGGCCACGATGGTCTGGCAGCAGGCATCCAGCTTCACTCTGCTGCAGGGGATTTGTTGCAGTAGGATGCTGGGGCAGTGGCAGATTTGGTTCCAGGGGGGTAATTGCAGAAGGCAGAATCCAGCTGGCATCCTCCTCCTCCATATGATGGATAACATCCATTAGTGGGGGAGTCTGTTGGAACATGTAAAAAAATGTGTCAGCTATTTGGGGAAATATATTTTTTAACAATTAGTCATTTTCCGTCACATGCATCACCAGTTACAGCACAGTACACTTACCATATCCAGCCGGTCCTGTGTCCTAGGCAGCAGGGAAGTAGATGGCGTGGCCAAACTGGAGTAGGCTTCCACACTTGCAGAGGCATGATGCTGAGCTGGAGGTAAAATTGAAAGGCACATAAACACACAAACATCCCTTGATGACCCTGATGAGTAGATATGCTTTAGAACACACGGGGCAAAGCAGGAATCACAACCACAATGGTTAAAGTGGACCTTCCCCATGATTCAGAGTCTTTCTTATATGTTTTACTCACCCTGTACCCACAGATTGCTCACATTAAAAAACATCCAACATGCATCTACTGCATGTTATGAGGCTTTACACATCCAAGATGGCAGCTTAGGGGACAACAGTCAGCCTGCAAACAAGAATTGCCTTCTCACTGTGCTGCTGTGCATTCTTGGACTGATGACCTTTTCCTGACCCCAGCTCTGCTTTGTCTGAGCAAAGCACAGCTAGAACACCACTCCCTCCACTTTATTCTACTCTCATCTCCTCACTAAGTGGGATGCTTCTAAATCCAGATGGCTGCAGCCATATCCTCATGTCCTTAACAAAGTTGCAGCCCAGTGGGTGAAAGAATAAGATGTAAGTAATCAGAAAATTTACAATATATGAATATCAGATGCTGGGGATTCTTTTTTAAAGTGTTTTATTTTTAAACAAAATCATGGCGAAGGTCATGTTTAGAATGAAATACTTTCTAAGGACCATGAACTGCTGCACCCTGGGAGAGTGCCCATCATTAACCCCCTTCCTCAGCCATTCCACCCCCGCCTACAACATTAACCTCCCCTGAAACACACTACCTAGGGGCCTGTGTTGATATCTGCGGGTGAGCCACATATAAAATGTTTAAAATAAGTCTCATTAAAACAATCATTACTAACCTGCAGAAATGTCCTGGTTGTCCGTGTCCCAGGTGCCAGAGAGCCCCTGTAATGCTGCGGGGTGGATCAAAGCCAGGACCATTTGCTCTGCTCTTGTGAATTGCAATTTGGTGGGGAAGCCTCCGCCTTTTTGCAGCCTGAAAATAAGGTCACAGCAACAACCAGCAAAAATCAAACATCAATAATCAAAATTATACCCGTGATTCCTGCGTTTGTTCCGCTGCATATACTGCGTATTTGAGGTCTGAGAATTTTCGCTGGATCTGCTCAACATCTTTCCTCTCATCCCCCGCTGCATTCACCTGTCTTGTGAGCTCTTCCCATATTTGTGTTTTGCGAACTTTGCTAGTAGCTTTGGAATTCCACCCATATAGCTCATCAGAATGCACAGTTATCCCACTTGACAAGGCGAGTGTTTGTGCCTCACAAAAGCGCCCGCTCAAGTGCCCTCGTCGCAAGGTTCGGCCTAATGTTTGCTGTTCTGGCTCTTCCCTGGTTGGTGGGAATTCAGGGGACATTCTTGCCTGAGTGTGTGCCGAAGAATAGGCCATCACGTTGCTCGAAAAAGAATGGACTGGGCTGGCATTTGGGCTGGGGGTCATTGGCTGGCTGGCCAGAGAACTTGCAGCCGTGGATGTGGCATAGGACTCGGTTGTTTCAATGTGTTCCGGCGGCAAATGTGGGCGAGCAGGAGAGGGTGTGCTTTGGGGGCTCGGGCTTCTCGGTCTCTGCTTCCTCTTCCCCTTGGAAGTCGTGCTCCCTTGCTCTTTCGATGGGTTGGCCGGGGAGCCTTCTTCCTGGAGGAAGTTTCTTGCCTTTTCCTGGTGCTGGCAGATTTGGATGGGCCAGAAGTTGTGGCCAATGTAGCCTTGTGGTGGCCACTTTTGGCACCTTTGAACTTGATTTGTGGGCCCGAGTGCTCGGTCTTGATGATGTGTCCTCATGGCGCACCGCCCTTTTTGTCTTGCGCTCCTTGGCTGGTGGTTGTTTTCCGCTACTTTTCTTTGGTGCTATGATGACATTCACAAAGAGAATTAGCTGTGTGTCCATTACCCTTTAAATACTAATGACTGGGTATGACGCACTGGGGCACTAATTATCTGCTATGAAAAAAAAAGAAGATGGCTCCCACGATCTTCACCCGCCAACAACAGGATACTCTGATGCTCGTAAGTGTTTTTGAAGGACATTGAATTGACATCTAAATGCATGTATATGCATTAAGGAAGCGCAGGAAGAAACAGTGGCCGTGCCTAACAGAAGTTAGTGCGCACATGTGCAAACCAACTACCTTGCATCTAGAAGGATAGGTGAAGGCTAGAAATGTGATGGGGAATGTCGTTTAGTAAACTGGTCTTATTGGGAATGTGATTTGTATGCTGTTTGATCTAACAACAATTTTTATTAATGTGTTTTTTAGATGATGATGGAGCACAGGTACGACTACCTGCCCAACGATTATGAGAAACGGAAGTTGGCCCTGGAGATCGCGGCCAGAATAGACGCTGAAACTGCCCCGGGTGCAGCGATTTTTTGCGAAACATTTCCCAAGTACATTCCGATTGCATGCTAGATCTAACAAACACAGAAGGTAGGCCTCTATTTATAAATGCTATTCTTTTCTAGTGTCCGAATTTGAATATCTCGTGAGACCCACCCGGAGGCGAGCAGTCCGGCTAGTGCGGGATGAATCTGGCTAAAGTGAAGGTGGTGCATCTCCAGGTCCAACCTCCTACCCCTCCTCTGTAGGTGGTGAGACAGAGGCTGTCAGCAAAGAGGCGTGATTGGATAAATGGAGATATCTCTCCGTATGAGAATCGGTAATGGTAGTCGCCCATCAGCGTTCCTTACAGCTGATAGGACTAAGGGCAAAAAAAAGGGGAATGTAAATAAAGAGAGATGTCACTGAAAAAATCATTAAGCCTGACAGATCAACAGCATTCCCCACAGCTGACAAGGGGACAGGGCCGTCACGCCTCGCAGAAGTGGAAAGGTAGCCCATCATAAGAAATGTCTATAACAATAATAGTAACAATAGTAATGACAATAAACAATGGTAAAAAGCTGAACCAAAAGGAAGAAAACAATGAATCAAAAGTAAGAGCTCAATAAAAGCGGACTGGTGATCTTTTAGAAAATGTAGTCTTAAAAGGCCAGAACATGAAATGTAAAAAACTGAATAGTTGGTTTAAAGGGGAAAAAAACGGATGATGATAGAGACCCGAAGTAATAAAATGGACTGCAAGGAAAAACTAAAAAATGGCTTAAATTGTGGTGGCCAGAGAAACACTCCAATGTTTGACATAAAACAGAAATTTAAAAAATCACATAATTAACAGAAAAACACTCAAGAATTATCGATAAAACAGTTAAGATCAAAGTCAATGTTTAACCCAGTAGGTTCCAAAATTGTCCAATTCATAGATCCACTTCCCTTCCCGTTTTGAAATTTCCCTTACAAGGTGAGAGCCTCGCCAATGCTTCTCCACCTTGTCGAGCCCAACGAAGGTCATTACTGATGGATCACTTGAATGTACTTGTTTAAAATGAGCAGATAAAGTATGGGATTCTAAACGACGCCTGATTTTATAGACGTGTTCCCTTATCCTGATCTTCAACTCACATGTGGTCCGGCTGACATAAAACAGATGGCAAGGGCACCAAATCAAATAAACAACATGTGTAGAATGACAGGAGATAAAAGTGGGTATTTTAACCTCAAGCCCAGTCATACAATTAAGAAAAGTTTTTGTCGGTTTGACCACCTGCATGCATGTCCGGCATCCCATACATGCACCGCAGCGATAAAACCTTTTCAGTGGTTCATTTGTTAGCGAGACCTTACGGGGTGGATCAGTGTAACTGCTGGTAAGTATGGTTCTCGAATTGGGGGCCCTTCCAAAAATCAGTCTTGTTTGCCTGGGTAACAGTCGGATCTTCTTGCAAAATATGCCAATGTTTAGATATAAGCCTCCTAACCGCTCTATGTTGGGTGTTAAAACTTTTGATGAAAGAAAAATCAAAATCAGATGAGGATGTTTTAGCTGGAGTTTTTTGAAAAAGTGAGGATCGATCCAATTTACTCATTTTCTCTCGCTGCATTGAGATTTGAATGGGATCGTAGCCTTTTTCAATAAAACGATTGGCCAGCAGCTGAGATTGTGTCTCATAACTCATAAGAGATGAACAATTACATCTAAGCCATGTAAATTATCCGCAAGGAATCGCCTCCAACCACTTAAGGTGGTGGCAACTCGTCATTGGCACATACATTGTTGTATGTAACTAAACTACAGTTTTCTTTTTTAATGGTCAGGTCTAGGAAGTTTATCGAATCAGGGCTGCACTCCATAGTGAACTGCAGATTAAAAGTGTTCTCGTTCACTTGTTTAAAAAACAGGTCCAAGTCTGACTGGGCCCCATTCCAAATACAAATAACATCGTCAATATACCTCCGCCATAACACCAAATTGGGCCAATCTCTTCCTTCAATGAACTGTGATTCCCAAAGGCTGACTTATAAATTCCCCATGCTCGGCGCGAATTTCGTGCCCATAGAGACTCCCCACTTCTGGAGATAAAACTCATTGGAAAACCAAAAATAATTATGGTCCAGTGCAAAATTGAAACACTCAATAATGAAGTCCACCCGAGAAGAGGGGAGCTCTGTCCTCATTTGTAAAAAATAACGGACTGCTGCTACTCCTTGGTCATGTGGAATCATAGTGTACAGCGATGTTACATCCGCCGTAGCTAGCAGCCAATCCCCATTAACGGTTTGTGCCCCACATAACTCTAGGACTTGTGTGGAGTCCCTCAAATAAGAGGACAGCTGGACCACCAAACTTTGAAGAAAGCAATCAATATACTCCCCAAGTCTGCATGTTACCGAGTTGATCCCACTAACTATAGGACATCCCGGGGGTTTGGAGAGACTTTTATGCACCTTGGGGAGTTGGTAAATAGTTGGTACCCTTGGTGCTTTAGGGTACAAGTACTCAAATTCTTTTTTGGTCAAAATGCCCATTGTCAGACCTCTACTTAGTAAAGCCCACAGGGCTTGTTTATATTCCAGAGTGGGCTCTCCCTTTAGCTTAACATAAGTATCGGTATCTGAAAGTAGTCGTCTGAGATCTTCTAGATAGTCGGTCTTATTTAAAACCACCCACCCCCCCTTTATCGGCTGGCTTAATAATTATTTTGTGCTTGGCTTCCAGCTACTTCAGACCCCCATGCAAAGAAGGGGCCAGCGCTTTTTCTTTACATTCATCCGTCTGATGTCTCTTACTTACACAGCCTTGAATGATTCTAAATGGTGGTTAGTTCCATTGGCTGGATTAAACAGGGAGCGATTTTTTAAAGATGTATGTTGGAAGGTATCTATGGGTACTCCCAATAGATTACTAGTGGGGTCTTGTGACCTTTCTTCTTTATTTAGAAATAATTTTTTTGTGTTTAGCTTACGAATACATTTTTGTACATCTACGTATACAGAAAATGTGTCTAAATTACATGGGGGGGCATACTTAAGTCCCTGATCCAATAAATGTAGTTCATTAGTAGACAGGTTAGCTGAACTTAAATTAAAGATTCCTTTTCCTACATCCACCTCCGCTTTCTTATGTCTTGCACCTCCTCTTCTACCTCGCTTGATCTTTCTTTTATTTTGAGTGGCGTGTGTCTTTGCTCGATTGGTGATCTCCCTCTGTCCCTGAGAATCCACCCTTTTTCTCTGGTTATGTGTGGACGATCTATGTGAAAAGGGACCTTTAAATAAGACCGACTATCTAGAAGAGCTCAGACGGCTACTTTCAGATACCGATACTTATGTTAAGCTAAAGGGAGATCCCACTCTGGAATATAAACAAGCCCTGTGGGCTTTACGAAGTAGAGGTCTGACTATGGGCATTTTGACCAAAAAAGAATTTGAGTACTTCTACCCTAAAGCACCAAGGGTACCAACTATTTACCAACTCCCCAAGGTGCTTAAAAGTCTCTCAAAACCCCCGGGACGTCCCATAGTTGGTGGGATCGACTCACAGACCTTTACAAATGAGGACAGAGCTCCTCTCTTCTCAGGTGGACTTCATTATTGAGTTTTTACATTTTGCACTGGACCATAATTATTTTTGGTTTTCCAATGAGTTTTATCTCCAGAAGCGGAGAGTCGCTATCGGCGCGAAATTCGAGCCAAGCATGCCGAATGTATACGTCGCCCTTTGGAAATCACAGTTCATTGAAGGAAGAGATTGGCCCAATTTGGTGTTATGGTGGAGGTATATTGACGATGTTATTTGTATTTGGAATGGGGCCCAGTCAGACTTGGACCTGTTTTTTAAACAAGTGAACAAGAACACTTTTAATCTGGAGTTCACTATTGAGTGTAGCCCTGATTCGATAAACTTCCCAGCCCTGATCATTAAAAAAGAAAACAGTAGTTTAGTTACATCCACATACTTTAAGGCAACCTATCGTAATGGATATGTGCCATTGATGAGTTGCCACCACCCTAAGTGGTTGGAGGTAATTCCTAGGGGACAATTTACACGGCTTAGACATAGTAACATAGTAACATAGTATGTAAGGCTGAAAAAAGACTTTAGTCCATCCAGTTCAGCCTGTTTAACTCCTTCCAGTGGTCTAGTAGCCATAGCTGGAAATGTTATTACATGCCAGGAAGGCATCCAGGCTACTTTTGAAAGTTTTTATTGTATCCATCATTACTACCTCCTCTGGCAGCGAGTTCCATAGTCTCACTGCTCTTACAGAGAAGAATCCCCTAAAATGTCGGTGGAGAAAGTACCTTTCCTCTAACCTTAGTGGATGCCCTTGGGTTATAGTTAAACTCCGGGGTATAAATAGATTGTGGGACAGATCTTTGTATTTACCCCGAATATATTTATACATAGTTATTAGATCACCCCTCAAGCGTCTTTTTTTCTAAACTAAATAAACCTAACTTTGACAATCTTTCAGGGTACTCTAGCCCCCGCACTCCTTTTATTAACTTTGTTGCCCTTCTTTGAACGCGCTCCAGTTCTGATATGTCAGGTGCCCAGAACTGTACACAGTACTCCATATGGGATCTGACCAGTGACTCGTACAGGGGAAAATTATGCTCTGGTCATGAGTACCTATGCCCCTCCTGATGCACCCCATGATCCTATTTGCTTTGGCAGCAGCTGCCTGGCATTGATTACTACAGTTGAGCTTATTGTTAACTAAAACCCCTAGGTCATTTTCCATTGTTGTTTTACCAAGTGTTTCTTTATTTAGTGTGTAATCATGACACAGATTTCTCCTTCCCATGTGCATAACCTTACATTTATCTGTGTTAAACTTCATTTTCTGATCATTAAGCCAATTTCCCACCCATCTGCACACGTTTTCCCCCCAGTCCAAGCATTCTCATCTTTTGTACCAGCCTTTTATGTGGCACAGTATCAAATGCTTTAGAAAAGTCAAGATATATGATATCCAATGATTCCCCCTGATCCAATCTTGAACTTACCTCCTCATAAAGGCTGATTAGGTTTGTCTGGCAGGAGCGATTCCTCATAAATCCATGCTGATATGGAGTAATAAGGTCATTTTCTCCAAGGTGCTCCAGGATAGTATCCCTTAAAGCGGACCTTCACTCTAAATAAGAGTCTATCTTATATGTTTCCCACACCCTGTACATACAGATTGCTCACATTAAAAATCATCCTACCTGCATCTACTGCATTTTATAAGCCTTTAAACATCCAAGATGGCGGCTTATGGAAGCTGCCATTTTTGCAGGCAGCCTGCAAACAGGAAGTGCCTGCAAACAGGAAGTGACTGTGCTGCTCTGCATTCTGGGACTGCTGACCTTTCCCTGACCCCAGCTCTGCTCTGTCTGAGCAAAGCACAGCTATAACCCGCCCCCTGTACCTTATCCCACTCTCCTCTCCTCAGTAAGTGTGATGCTTCTGAGTCAAGATGGCGGCGCCCGTATCCTAAATTCCCGAACAGAGTTGCAGCCCAGTGGGGGAAAGTATAATAAATTAGTGACTAAACATGTAAAATATATTAATTTTAGATGCTGAGGAATTGTTTTTTAAGAGTTTGGGCTTTTGATTAAATCAGGGTGAAGGTCCGGTTTAAGAAACATTCAGCTTGCCCACCACTGATGTTAAGCTTACCGGTCTGTAGTTCCCAGGTTCCCCCCTAGATCCCTTTTTGAATATTGGCACCACATTTGCCAGGCGCCAATTCCTCGGAACAGACCCTGTAGTTATTGAGTCCACAAATATTAGAAATAACGGCTTGTCTATTACTGTACATAACTCCCTTAAAACACGAGGATGTATGTCATCTGGTCCTGGTGATTTATCAATTTTTATTTGCTTGAGACGGTGCTGGACTTCTTCCTTTGTTAGACCAGTGACATTTAATGGAGGGTTTCGGTTATTCCCCTGCATTTCAATCGGCATGTCACATTCTTTTGTGAATATAAAAGCAAAGAAATTGTTTAGTTAATTTGCTTTCTCCTCATTTCCCTCTATAGGTGCCCCCTCCTTGCTTTTCAGGGGGCCCACACCCTCAGGTTTGTACCTTTTACGGTTTATGTAGCCAAAGAATAATTTGGGGTTAGTTTTACTCTCTTTTGCGACCAGTCGTTCTGTCTCCAGCTTAGCTGCCCTTATCTGTTGTTTACATTGTTTATTTACTTCTTTATAGTTTTTTAACACTTCCGCTGTCCCTTCCAGCTTTAAACGTTTAAATGCCTTTTTTCTGTTGTTTATTGCCCCCTTAACCTCTTTGTTTAGCCACATAGGTTTACATGTGTGTCTAATAGTTTTATTCCTGTAAGGTATATATTTGTCACAATGAAAATTAAGTATTCCTTTGAAAGTATCCCATTTAGTGTCCATGCTTTTGTTTTTAAGGACATTTTCCCAGTCAATGCAGTGTAGGGCATCTCTAAGCTGGTCAAACTTTGCCTTTTTGAAGTTCCGCATTTTTGTGGCTCCTTGATAAGGCACCCTAGTGACTGCTAAGTGGAAATTAATGATATTATGATCACTGCTTCCAAGGTGTCCCCCAACCTGTACCTTTATTACTTTGTCTGGTACATTGGTTAGTATTAGGTCCAATATGGCTTTCCCCCTTGTTGGAGCTTGTACTTGTTGGGAAAGGCAGCCATCTTTTGTTTTAGATAAAAAAACTATTACTTTTATGCGAAACACATGTTTCAGCGTCCCAGTCTATATCTGGGTAGTTAAAGTCCCCCATAATCACTACCTCATTTAGTTTATCGGCTATATCTATTTCCCTTAGCATCATATTTTCTGTGGATTCAGATATATCTGGAGGTTTGTAGCAAACCCCCATCAGGATTTTATTTTTGTTTCTACCTCCATGTATTTCTACCCATACAGACTCCACATGGTCATTCCCCTCACATATATCCTCCCGCAGAGCGGGTTGTAGAGTGGATTTTACAATTAAGCAGACTCCACCCCCTTTGCGTTTGTTACGGTCCCTCCTAAACACACAGTAGCACTGTAGATTTACTCAATCATAGCTTTCATCCAGCCAGGTCTCTGTTACCCCCACTATGTCATATTGTTCTTCTGTTATTATCAGTTCTAGTTCATCCATTTTATTAGTCAAGCTTCTAGCATTTGTAAGCATGCATTTCAAATGCTTATGATAATTTTGATAATTTTGTATATTGCCCTTTTTCCTTCTAGATGTGCTAACCCCTCCCCCATCTCCACCCCCAGTTTCCTGTCTACACCCACTGTCACTTTCTTTCCTACCTTCCCCTTTGTAACTGCTTTTACCCTCTCCCCCAGTGCTTAGTTTAAACACTCCTCCAACCTTTTAGCCATCCTCTCCCCCAGAACAGATGCACCCTCCCCATTCAGGGGCAACCCATCCCTGCCAAAGAACCTGTAGCCCACTGTGAAATCGGCCCAGTTCTCTAAGAACCCAAACCCCTCCTTTTTACTCCAATTTTTGAGCCACCTGTTTACCCCTCTAATCTCCCACTGCCTCTCTGGTGTGGCTCTTGGTACTGGTAGTATTTCTGAGAATACTACAGTTGAGGTCCTTGCCTTAAGCTTACGGCCTAAGTCCCTGAAATAATTTTTAAGGACCTTCCACCTACATCTTTCTATGTCTTTCGTGCCAATATGCACCAAGATGTAATTGTTCATCTCTTATGAGGTATGAGACACAATCTCAGCTGCTGGCCAATCGTTTTATTGAAAAAGGCTATGATCCCATCCAAATCTCAAAGCAGCGAGAGAAAATTAGTAAATTGGATCGATCCTCACTTTTTCAAAAATCTCCAGCTAAAACCTCCTCATCTGATTTTGATTTTTCTTTCATCACAAGTTTTAACACCCAACATAGAGAGGTTAGGAGGCTTATATCTAAACATTGGCATATTTAGCAAGAAGATCCGACTCTAGGATCACTGTTACCCAGGCAACCAAGACTGATTTTTGAAGGTCCCCCAATTTAAGAACCATACTTACCAGCAGTTACACTGATCAACCCCGTAAGGTCTCTCTAACAAATGAACCACTGAAAAGGTTTTATCGCTGTGGTGCATATATGGGATGCCGGACATGCATGCAGGTGGTCAAACCGAGAAAAACTTTCCTTAATTTTAAAACTGGGCTTGAGGTTAAAATACCCACTTTTATCTCCTGTCATTCTACACATGTTGTTTATTTGATTTGGTGCCCTTGCCATCTGTTTTATGTCAGCCGGACCACGCGTGAGTTGAAGATCAGGATAAGGGAACACGTCTATAACATCAGGCGTCGTTTAGAATCCCATAGTTTATCTGCTCATTTTAAACAAGTACATTCAAGTGATCCATCATTAATGACCTTCATTGGGCTCGACAAGGTGGAGAAGCATTGGCGAGGCTCTCACCTTGTAAGGGAAATTTCAAAACGGGAAGGGAAATGGATCTATGAATTGGACACTTTGGCACCTAGTGGGTTAAACATTGACTTTGATCTTAACTGTTTTATTGATAATTCTTGAGTGTTTTTCAAATTTCTGTTTTATGTCAAACATTGAAGTGTTTCTCTGGCCACTGCAATTTAAGCAATTTTTTAGTTTTTCCTCGCAGTCCCTTTTATTACTTCTGGTCTCTATCAACATCTGTTTTTTCCCCTTTAAACCAACTATTCAGTTTTTTACATTTCATGTTCTAGCCTTTTAAGACTACATTTTTTAAAAGATCACCAGTCCGCTTTTATTGAGCTCGTTTTGATTCATTGTTTTCTTCCTTTTGGTTTAGCTTTTTACCATTGTTTATTGTTATTACTTTATAGATATTTCTTATGATGGGCTACCTTTCCACTTCTGCGAGGCGTGACGGCCGTGTCCCCTTGTCAGCTGTGGGGAACGCTGATGATCTGTCAGGCTTAATGATTTTTTTCGGTGACATCTCTATTTACATTCCCCTTTTTTTTGCCCTTAGTCCTATCAGCTGTAAGGAACGCTGATGGGCGGCTACCATTAACGATTCTCATACGGAGAGATATCTCCGTTTATCCAATCACGCCTCTTTGCTGACAGCCTCTGTCTCACATACTGATTGGCTAAGAGGCTGGTTTTAATAGGTGATGCGTCGCTGCCTGTTGACAGCAAACACTGACTAGGCTCCTGCGGAGAGACACCTCCGCTCCCCCAACACTGACGCGGTTTTTGCTGAGTGACATCTCTGCTCACCCAATTATGTTCCGTCGTCTCCAGCCCCTGTTTCACGCGCGGATTGGCCAAGGGGTAAGGTCTGAATAGATGACGCATCGTTGTCCCCCCCGCGTTGTGATTGGAGTAAGAGACAGACAGGAAGGAAACGTGCACCAGAGGCGGAAGAGAAGCCTCTGCATGTAAGTATATATTTCATTATTTCAACCATATTCCCCAGCCTTCGTTAAAGTTGCCAAGCAACGAAACGCGTCAGGCGGGATATGGCTTCATTTTAAAACGTTTTATACCATTATTGCTTATGCCTATTTGGGTACATTGGACGGCTTTGATTTGCAGTGGATTATTGAGAAACACTTCATTTGTGATCTTAATCTCCGTGGATATTATATGCCTTTACCCATCCTGTGTCTTGTAAGTGCGATACCTTCATATTTTAAAGTTTTTATTCTGCTATACAGTTGCACTAGGTCTTTCTTCCTTTTTTTTCCCTTCTGTTTGGAATGCTCTTTGTTTTGAGCGCCATTTAGGAGATTATTATTGGCATAAGATCATTACCTAAATTTGAGGGATATCATCAAATAAGGAAAACGTCAGTGGATTTTATTAAAAGGCTTTTCAGTTCCCCAATCTCCGGTAAGCAGTTGATTTGAAAGGTGGAGGATATTGTCACATAATCTCTTTTGATGCGTGCATGCACCGTGGGATTCCCTGATTATATTGGACATTTGAAAGAAATTACGTTTTTTTTTCTCTTGAATTTCTCATGTTTGATTGCTCTGTGTTCTCCATTTTTAATATTATCTTTACTGTAGGAATACACAATCCTGAGCAATCTTAGGATTCTTGTGTTAATTTACCTTTTGTCTCAGATTAGCGCTGTGCTTACACTGTACGTAATAAATCTAAATGAGCATATTATGGATTAGCAAACTTACTTCCCTTGTTTCCCTCCAGGTGATGCACCCCCACCCCACCCAGCCTACCTGCATCACCTGAGGGAAGCCAGAGATGCAGCAATGGCTATGGTGAGTATACTGGTGATCCCAGGGGGTTTCACACAGCAGGGCATCCTAAATTGTGGATAGGGAATTGTCTATCACAGGAGTTTTTTCATTTGGGTTTTGGTCCACTTTAAGTGTGAGTTCATGTATATTCATTTATCTGGACCTCCACCCTCAATAAGAGCCTATCTTGTATGTTTCTGCCACAGATTGCCCACATTAAATATCTTACCTGCACCTAGTGCGTTTTCTGAGCCTTTAAACATCCAAGATGGCGCCTCATGGAGCATCAGGCAGCATGCAGACAGGAAGTGCTGCTCTGCATTCTGGGATTGCTGTCCTTTTCCTGACCCCAGCTCTGCTCTGTCTGTGCAAAGCACAGCTATAACCCACCCCTCTGCACTTTTCCCCGCTCTCCTCTCCTCAGTGTATGTGATGCTTCTGAGGCAAGATGGCGGCGCCCGTATCCTAGAGTCCTGAACAGAGTTGCAACACCTAGCGGAGGAATGAATGAAAAGTAAGTGACTAAAAACTTAAAATATATACATTTTATATGCTGGGGAATCGTTTCTTAAGGGTTTGGACTTTTCATTAAATGATGCCGAAGGTCCAGTTTAAACATAGCAATAAATTACATCAAAACTACATCTTGTTGTCAACACATCTGGAAATCAGGGTGTTAACTAGGCTAAGGGGGTTGGTTTAAAATTAGAGTGCACAGGGGGGGCAAATTGATGAGGCCACTAAGGAGAACATATTTCTTGTTACAAATAACAATGAACTCCATGGCAAATCCTGACTAGAATAAATATTTATGTGCCCTGATTACATTAATAATCATTCAAATTGCTGTCATTTAAATCTTGATAATAGAAAAAAACAGAGCTGCATATTAATGTCTCAGCAAATCTCACCAAGGATTGAGATGTGATAACACGCTGCCATTATCTATGGCAGTCCCGCTGAGGAGCGTGCACATCCGACAATAGGAGAAACAATTTAGACATTTAGCGATTATTATAGTCTTGGTGACGAAAGAACACTTACTGTAAACCAGCTCTGCGGCAGATTGTTGTGACAGTGAAAGGAGGATGAACACTGATGAAGCATTGTGTTAATAGTCCAGAAAATCACATGCAATTTTTTTATTAAACCCTGTGCTGAATAGATTGCGGAGATACAGTAATTGATTTCAAACTTTATATTATTCGATTAGAGCAGAACTGTTGTTTTTACTAATAACTTTACTTTAAAATGATATATATTTGATACCGGTGGCATTTAAAGTTGATCCAGTAGAGCACCTGCTTCAAGCCCAAGAGACTCAGGGACCAGCACCATTATTACCCTGGGTGCATAACCAGGGCTGGAATGTAAGGGGACATGCGTTCTTGGGTCTCAGCCACTAAAAGTGGACCAACACCCACCGCTATAGATTCCCGGGCCGATCAGCTCCCTCCCCGCGGAGTATCCGAAATCGGGATGCGCCGCTGTGTGAAACCCCCCCGGACGCCCACAAACCTTACCTTCTCCCGTTTCAACGGCGCATGCACGGGCCGCCGCTACCGCCGCGCGTCCCACTAGCAGGGTGCGCACCCGCGCAGGTGCGCTCCCTGTAAGAGGGACGCATGAGAGGCGGTGGCGGCCTCAGCTTGTCCGTCGGCGGTGAGGTAAGTTTTTTGGGGCTTTCTGGGGGGTTTCACACAGCGGGGCACCCCCGATCGGGGTGCCCGCAGAAGTGGACCAACACCCAGGATAGTGAAAAACCTGGGTGTTGGTCCACTTTAAGGGGTCTCTAACATTTGCTCCCAATGGGACCCCTGAATATGATTTGGGAGGCCAATCACAATGTGATGTAGTGTAGGTACAAGATTGTTTTTTATCTTTTTTGTCTGTGTGGGGTGAGCCAATGAGGGTTTGGGGATTGTATAGTGGGGGGGGGTTAATGTGGTGGGAGGACCCCATAAAAGAGCTGCTATGTAAACATTTTCCCATTTTACTTTAAGATTATTAACCCGTTGAAACAGTTTTAATTGATTAAAGAGGACAAAAAATGAGAGATTAATTAAACTGGACCAAAAGTCATATCTATGTGTCTTTTAGATGGTGATTATGTTTTCTATCTGACATCATGTTTTGGAATGGCCCACAGAGGGAATCAGTACCTAACTTTACCTAATTTCAGGATTACTCACATGGGCCGCCATATCATAACCCCACATGACCGCCATCATCCTATTGGATTTCTCAGGCAGGCACACTGTACACACAGCACATTTTAAAGTGGATCAACACCCAGGATTTTGACTATCCTGGGTTTTGGTCCACTTCAGGGGGGCACCTCGATTAAGGGTGCCCCGCTGTTTGAAACCCCCCAGAAACCCCCCAAAACTCACTTCACCATGCTCCCACGTGGCCGCGCCGACCAATCACCGCCGACGGACAAGCGGGTGACAGCGGCGCCCGCCGCCGCCTCCCGCGCGCCCCTCTGACAGTGCGCGCGCCCGCGCCGGCCATTCACAAACTTACCTCATCCGCCGCCGCCTCCCGCGCGCCCCTCTAGACGTGCGCGCGGGAGGCGGCGGCGGATGAGGTAAGTTTTTTGGGGTTTTTGGGGGGGGTCCCTCACCGCGGATGTCCCGCGGTGAGGGAGGTGATCGGCCCGGGAATCTTATAGATTCCCGGGCCGATCACCCCTGGGTGACGGTCCACTTTAAGCCGTGGGCTTTGCACCTGCCTTCCCTGACCATTAAGCATTGGAGAGCATCCAGCAATCGACTGACAGACAATTTAAGTGGATCAACATTCATTTGTGAATGTGTGTTGTTCCTCTTTATATTATGTTGACCATTTTGAATTTTGTTACCCAAATTGTGTTTGACTTAGCCAGAATCTTTTGGTGGCAATACAAAAAAAATGTGGTAGTCGTCCTCGACTACTTGGACCAATAAAGCCTGGTTGAATTAGCCTACTGTAATTAGAAGATATTTACTGACCTGACATATGCTTAGAATGTTGGTATACCAAATGACTGGTAACTAAGTGGGTAAGCTGATCTAAAGCTGGGCTCTTCTGTTGTGTTTGGCTCCAGTGCATCCCTGGTGACACTGAGATAAAAGGTCTTGGTCTTGATGGTGCCCACTCACAATGGTGGTGAGCCTGGGATATTACTGACCCATACAGCACATGACCAACCCCACTGTGTCCAAGGCTTGGGCCATAGCATTGCAAAGATCCGGGGTAGATATGGTTCATTTGAAGGTACTGAAGCTTTCATATTGTAGGGAAGACAATGTGACAGGGGTAGGCAGGGTCATGGGAGGCTAAAGCACTGGAGGCAGAACATGGTCTGGGTTTTCTTTGGCGCGGAGGGGAGAATCAGGCCAGGTACAGGGATGCAGGAATTGATTGGGAGTGTAAGTAACAGCAGCCCAACTGGCCCCTAAAGCAGTGCAGCACATTGGGAATTTTCTCGGGGCTCCTTATGGCCAGTCTGCTTTTGCCCACCCACCTTTGTTCCCTAAGGAACCACTCTACTTGTTTGATTAAAGGCAGGAGAGTGACTTGGAGCCAGCTCAGGAATCGCGTTCTGCTTAGGGCAGTTTAGAACAGAGGAGGAATAATTCTTCTACTCAGGGCCGGGTGGCCTGGGAATTAGCTCTTATACAGTAGGACGTTTGCCTTTTTCTTACAGTCAGACATTAATGACTGGCGGTACCTTGACCTTTCTTACCTTTTATCCCGTGATCTACAGGGATGTTAAAAAATACAGTTCCAGTCAGCCTGCATGTGGTAACTACTAGCTCTACAGTCTGGAGCAGACTGGGGCCATTAATCAGCCTGGGGTTTTACTTGTACCGACCAGCTCATGGCCAGCACATGAGCTGGGGCACCTGATCCCCAGTTTTCTAACCAGCCTGTAACCTAATGTGTGCATCATCTGAGACTATAGCATTGCAAGATGGTCAGAGACAGGAGCACTTAAGCTTTAGTATTGTAGGGTCAAATAAGGTGGCAGGAGTAGGAATGACCCCCCCACAGATTAATGCTTAGGTTAGAGCATTGCAAGGGCAGGGTGTTTTGGCTTGGGGGACGGGTAAGGGGTTGTGGGGAGACTTGGGTGACAGGGAGTGGAGGTGCTGTTAGAAGAGGAATGGGTAAATTATGCTGCAGGCTGCAGGGGAAGTGGGAATTTTCCTTGTGCTCCATCTTGTCAGTCCTGTCGTGTCTGTCTCCAGGTGCTGTGGCGAGCAGCATCCCCGGCATGGCTGGAAGTGCGTCAGAGATGTGTAATGATGGAAGGGTGTGTGAACGCACAGGATCTCTGTCTTCAGAGGAGCTATACACACACTGCTAAAGTTGGAAGGGGCAGGCCCACGGTAGGACAGCCAGTTCCCATACGGCGTCGTCCAATGACCTGCCAGATGTAAGGTCTGCTGGGGCTCACAAGGTTGAGCCCCTCAGATGTCAGTCATGGTCCACTGGGCCATTAACAGTTAACTGCCTTTCCCCTGACCAATCACATATGGCCCAAGGTGAATGTACAGCATTTAAATAAAGCCTGCTATCTCGCACAGGTCCACGTCCGTTATAGCTATTGCTAGAGTGAGCTTCAGTGTTTGCCCCTGACTTTCTCTTAGCTTGCCTGATTAACGACCTCAGCTTGACTCCTTGACCACTACTACTGCTCTGTTTCCACGGTACAATTTTTGAATGAGCTAAAGCGAGCAAGCCCGTTAGTCTTGTGCAATCGAACAACTTGTGTTACACTGGTCGTTGTTTAGATACTCTGAGCCAGGAATTGAGGCAGTATGGATGGGTCAGACGAGTAGCTAGGCTTTCTGGCACCTGGGGCAAAGATTCGATATGACGCCCCGACCTGTTCTCAAGCCCCCCTGAACTGCTGCACCCGGGGCAAGTGCCCCCCCTGCTCCCTCCTAGCTACACCCCTGGGATGGGTGATTTAGGCTGATGTGTGTTCACACAGGCTGACCGCATCAAACAATAAATGTGATGCCAGTCAAAACAACACGACCCTTGCCCAACGGGTAAATTCTCGCTCACAGTTCAATCTGTGTGACTGTTTCCAGGGAGCAATTATTGTCTGATAGTGGTGGCTTTATTATTTTTCATTCAAAAAATGTACCATGGAAATAGACCATTAGTTTGGAACTGCTTCTAGATACTTGACTTCTCGGCTTGACCTTCGGCATGACCTGGACCATTCTTCTGTCTCACCCTTGGGTATCATGCAGTTCTCTGACCTCCCAACTCTCGACCTTCGATTTGTCTTAGATTCCTTCTATTCCATCTTAGCTTCAGTCCACAGTTATTTACTGGATCAATTGTCCAGTTTCCATTTCCAGGTTTGTCAGTCTGCTCCTTGCTGGATAAGCCACCCATTTCAACAGCCAGCACCCTTGTGCCCTAAAGGTTCACTGGTCTTTCACCCTTCAGATTGCATCATCTGCGCTAAATAAGTCCTGGGGAAAACCATGTCCGGTGAGGCATTACCAGCCTCCCGGTGAATGCTGGCTATAAGCAGAAGCAGCAGTGGAGATCGAGGGTTGTGATCTGACTGAAGGCAGGTATACAGCTGAGCATTACAGAGCTGCTGCAGCCAGGGAAGGCAATCACACTTCCACTGTGGTCTGGACATTTATTCAGTATTTATTCCAATATAGGGTTAATGACAGCGGTATTTGTATATGAGCGCCTCCATGTCTCATGTGACAGACCAACCTGCCTTGCGTCAATTTCAACATCTTACCTTCTCCCACCTAAAGATCTTGGGTTCAGAAGAAATCAATAATTCGTTCATTTGAAATTGAATCTTAAGATTTCTGAAGAACCAAGAGAATGGATATCCTGCCTCTAAGTTTGTTATTATGGATTTGAAATAGGAAAATATTGATTTAGAATAGTCTGTATTTCGAGATCTAAAAGGATGTAAGGCCAGCCTTGACTGTAATAGATAAAGACCTCTGCTTACTTATAGATTGGCCGCCAGCTTCAGTGTCTTCCATTTACCTTTCTTACAATATACTTCGTGATTGAAGGTTATTTGAAGTATAAAGAAGGCTTTGTTTATTGGTCGCTATGGGGACCTCAAGAACCTTTTAGTTAGAGGATCACTTGAGTGATCAAAATCATTTTTTATTTGTGAGATACATTCATATACTGTGGCTGAAGACTGGATTAATTAATAGGGTAAGACAAATGGGTATTTAAAGAGAGTGAAAAGGTATCATAGTTCGCTCATTCAATTGTTTTTTTGTCATAGTGTAGAAGAACTTCTGGAAGCTACTGGCGATGCATGAGGGTAGCTTGTAATGCTATGCAAATGGGAGTAGGTGGAATAATACACTACTCAAAAAAATAAAGAGAACACTTCAACAACACAGAGATGAGCCAACCGTTTGTAGGAATTAGAATTTGCTCTGAATTTTTGGTAAAATTGTGTTAATTATGAATCAGAATTTTTTCTTTGATCTGTGTCGATCAAATTTTACCTGAAACTCACTGTCACTTACCCACATGTCTGCTTTCTCATCGCTTGGGTCCAGCACACAGGTAGGGCGGTGGCAGCCACTGACAGTGCGCCCGCCTTCCCCCTGCTTCTCTCCTGCTGTGTCTGACTCACCTAACCCCCCCAGCGCCTGACCCATATCCTCAACCAACCCCCCTGCTCCTGACCCTCACCTAGACCTGCAGCACCTGACCCACACCTCACCTAACCCCCTCACCCAGCGTCTGACCCTCATCTAGCCCCCCCTGTGCCTGACCTACACCTAACCCCCCTCTCAGTGCTTGGCGTAAACCCGCTCTCAACCCCCTCACCCAGCACCTGACTAACACCCTTATCTAACCCCCCAAGCACCTGACCCATATGCTCAACCAACCCCTCCTGCTCCTGACCCTTACCTAGACCTGCAGGGCCTAACCCACACCCTCACCTAGCCCCCTCACCCAGCGTCTGACCTTCACCTAACCCCCCATGCCTGACCTACACCTAATCCCCACCCAGAGCCTGGTCCACACCTGGTCCAACCCTCTCACCCAGCGCCTAACACCCTAACCTATCGCTCCACAGTACCAGACCAGTGTGTCTGTGTATGTGTTTGTGTGGCTGTTAGTCATTGTGTGTGTTTCAGTGTGCATACATGTCTTTGTGTGTGGCTGTGCAGCAGCTTTTTTGGTATTCAACACCCCTTCTTTAGTGCCTGACCCGCACCCTCACCTAACCACCCTCCCCATAGTCTGACCCTCACCAAAACTTTCATCTCCTGACCAAGACCCTCACCTAATTTCCCTCACCCAGTGTCTGACCTTACCTAACCATTACCTAACCCCTTAGCGCTTCACCAATACCCTCAACTAACCATTCCCTGCTCCTTTGCTTCTGTCCCTCACCCCTCAGCAACTGTCCCTTACCCTCACCTAACCCCGCCTTACCCAGGGCCTGACCTGCAGCCTCTTTTAACTCTCCTCAACCAATATCTGACTAATACCCATACCTAGCCTCCACCAGTGCGTGACCTGCACCTTCACCTAATCCCTCCAGCACCTGACTCATACTCTCAATCAACAAAATCCTGCTCCTGAACCTCACCTACCCACCGATGCCCGACCCCATTTTACCCCACTTTACTCCCATTACCCAGCACACATGCTCCGATGATTCTTATATTCGTTCTGCACTTTTCACCTGACCCACACCCTCTCCAATCTCCCCTCACCCAGCACTTGACCCACACCCCCACCTAATGCTCCCCAACGCCTCACTCTAGCCTAACCACACACACATTCTCCTAACTCCCCACACCCTAACATAACCCCCCCAGTGCATTCCCTAACTTCTAACCCACACCCCTGCCCAGCCACTGACCCACCTCCCCCCGCTCAGCCTCTGATCTGCACTCCTCACCTATCAGTCCCTGCAAAGCAGTTGACCTGCACCCCTCGCCTTACTCCCTTCCCTAACCCGTCATCTGATCCATCTGCAGCCTCTGACCCCTACATAACCCCTTCACCCCCAGGTCAAGTGCCTGACCTGCACCCTCTCATAACCCCCCCCCCCCCCCGTGCCTGACGTTTTTTTATACTTATTTTTAGGCCCATATCAGGCTTATTGCTGGAGCGGGAGACGTTTCTGGGAGCCGAGTTGAACCTCTGCTTCTGGACAGGTTCTTTTTAAAGACAACAATTCTAAGGGTAAATTGTTTGGATTTTTTCTGAAAATTATTTGCGCACATTTTTTGGAGCACAAGATCCTGCTCAAGCTTCCTCCTGATTCATGGTCAACATTTAAACGCATTTGTTAAGGCGGCAAGTGGAAACTTGGGTTTGTAATTTTCTGCAAACCCAAATTGGGCAATTATTTATTGGCCACTTATTTATGGGGTGTTTACAGGGCAGAAAAGCAGCACAAATGTGCCAATTTCAAGAAGGAAAGAAAGAAGATTTTCCTCCAGCTTTTTGCCAACTTCACTGACTAACAGGCTTATTTCATTCTTAAAATACATTCATTGCAATCTATGTTAACTAACAGTCCATGTTCTTAACAAGTGTTAGCTAGGTTTTTCAATAGTATGAGTGTGCAGAGGGTTAACTTTCTTTTTTGCTTAGTGTGTGGTCACACCCCTTTTGACTGCTATATATTGACTGGATGAGCACACCCTATCTTTCTTTTTGCTGTTGCATTTGCAGGTCAGTGGCCAGATCTGCTGGATTGTAGCTCTCCCAATGTAACAGGGAGTCCAATTGGCCTCTACCTAAATAAACCCTTTTTGAACTGTAACACTGTGCAGGCAAGTAAAGCATTTTTCATTGTGTGTGTGCAAGCAAGTTAAGTTATTGCAATGTCTTTAGACAGGCTGATTCATGGATAGATTGCTTGTGCACACACAAGTAAAGAAGTAGCAATGTCTGCACAAACTTTTAAACGTAGTAATGTTAGGGACGGGGTACTAATTGGACGGCCTTGAGGCGGCTACCTTGCTTTTACATTCATTGCAATCTATGTTAACTAACAGTCCATGTTCTTAACAAGTGTTAGCTAGGTTTTTCAATAGTATGAGTGCCCGGAGGGTTAACTTTCTTTTTTACTTAGTTGTAAAAAGGGTAAATACATATTCAATCAGTTATTTGTAGTGAATCACTCTGCAAAGACATGTAACACATGATTTAATTTATTTAACCAAAAACATAAACAAGACGAGGTAACACTAGTATTACCATGGCCATTTTGACTTTGGAGACCCTAAAACTAGTGCAGATGCCTCAATAATATGTGCTCTGGTGCCACCTAGTGTCCTTTTAAAGTGCTGCAGTTTATTCACAATATAATATCTTGCATATCAAAGCGTTCACCTTCCTTATGACCACCAACTGGTCTTATTTTCCAGTTCTCCTCTGATCAGTATACATCACAATGCTCCCTTCAAAAAAAAATCTGGATAAAAAAGCACAAGTGCAAAAAAAGCAGTTATATCACTTGTTTGGCTGTAGCCAGGGGAAAGCTTATCATTTATAGGGCCCCATGCATGATTTTCGCCAGCAGATGGAGAAGACTACGCACTCTGTGATGAAGCAGCCAATCATTGGTCTGGATTTTGTCATGGGATTGTGGAAAGGTAAGGTAGTGGGTGTTCTGTATGTGCGTAGAGTTGCCACCCAGCCTGTATTTCACCGGCACAGCCGGTATTTCATACTTGGGACAGTACCAGTATTTTTTTACTGGCAATGTTAATTGCCGGTATTTTAACCTGGGTGCTGCCGGGGCCAGGGGTGGAGTCCATCATTGCAGAGCGCTGGGGAAGCATGTGAATTTGACGCTGCTGCATCAGCTCCTCCATCCTTTCTCCTCTCCTACCTCCTCTCTCCTTGTCCTGTAGTGGCGTTTGCCATGTCCGCTTGCTCTCTCTCAATGCCTCTCTCTTCTCCCTCATCTGTGTACTCCAACCTCTGCATTGATAGAGAACCACAATCCCACAAGACTGGTATTTTTGGAGGGAAAGTTGGCAACCTTATATGTGCTGGGGGGGGGGGGTTGGGGGCAGTAATTTAAATGCCCCTGTGCATAGTATATCAATGGGCAACACCCATTTTGCAAGAAATATGTCTTGGTATGCTTTAAAGAAGATCGATAGCGGTGGTGGGCGACCCTGGAGTCCCTGGAGCTCCTAATTTGGGATGCCCTGCTGAGTGAAACCCTTGGGTTCACCCGAGTTGGCGATCTCAAGGCACATGCACAGACTGTCCTCCAAACAGCGAATTCAGAATAAATGACTGAGAGTGCTGGGGTCACGTCACTTACCTCTAGCAGTGTGTAGTGGGCAGGGGCGTAGCTATAGGGGTCGCAAGGGTCACCATTGCGACTGGGCCCACTGCCCACTGTAACTGTCCGCCGCCGCGGGTCGGACGGGGCCCGGAGGAGAGACAGAAGGTCTGGTGGCAGGGCCCCCCCCTTGCCCACTGTTCCCTGACAGCGCCGCCGCCCAGAGGAGAGACAGAACGGGCTGCCTGGCAATGGATGAATGAGAGGCCTCAGCCCCGCCCCTCGCTCCTCAACAGGCTGCCTGGCAATGGACCAATCAGAGGCCTCAGCCCCGCCCCTGGCTCCTCTACAGGCTGCCTGGCAATGGACCAATGAGAGGCCTCAGCCCCGCCCACTGACTCTGCAGGGGCAGCTGGGAAAGAATGATGTCTGTCACAGCGCGCTATTTACTGAAGAAGCCGAGTGCTGCAGGCGAAGCCACAAGGTAGGAAGTGCAATAACTGGAGGAGCTGAGAAACAGGGGAGACAGGGAGGGGGCAGCAAAGATATCTACTGAGCCACCAATGCTAAGCTGTGTAATGTAACTAGAGGCCATTGTAGAGTAACCACGGGTGAGGGACAGAGAGAGGATGGCTGCACTGTGTGTAAAGGTCATGTCTGTTCTTTATTTCTGGCTACTTCACTCTACAAGTTTGTTTATCCCTCTGTCCATTTATTTATCAACCTCTCCCTCTGCCTGTCTATCTATCCGCCCACCCCTGTATCCATCCATCCATCCACCCCTCTGCCAGTACATCTATCTATCTATCTATCTATCTATCTATCTATCTATCTCTGTCTGTCTGTCTTATCTATCTATCTATCTATCTATCTATCTATCTATCTATCTATCTATCTATCTCTCTGCCAGTCTATCTATCTCTCTGCCAGTCTATCTATCTATCTATCTATCTATCTATCTATCTATCTATCTCATATCTATCTATCTATCTATCTATCTATCTATCTATCTATCTATCTATCTCATATCCAGGGGCGTAGCTATAGGGGTCGCTGTCACTGATGATGGGGGGGGGGGCCCAGTTTGACTCCTCGCATCGGGGCCCACAAGACTTTAGCTACGCCCCTGGTAGTGGGTAAAAGATGCTTGTGGCCCGGACATGCTTTGTGGGATCAGCAGTTCATTCCACTAAAGAGGAGCGAGTTTAGTGGAAAACCTTTAAAGAGATCCTAATATTAAATTATTGCCCCCCTCTGTGGTCCGTCTGGTAAGGTCTGTCAAGGTCTGTAAGAAAATGAAACCCATCTAGCTAGATGGGAGGCTTCATTTCCAAAATGGCCTCCCCGCTCCCACCAAGCCGTGAAATGGAAAAAAAATATGCCGGCATGGTGGGAGCGGGGAGGCCGGCTGCCAGCGGGCGGCGGAAGCCAGCGCAGCCGGTCTCCCCGCTCCCACCAAGCCGGCATTTTTTTTTTTTTAATTTCAGGGAAAATTCCACTAAAAATTCGTATTCGTGCTGAATCGAATTTTCCCTGAAATTCGGAGCGAATTCAGGTTCGTTAGAACCGATTCGCTCATCCCTAGTTATCAACATTTTAAATGCATTTTGTTAGACACCAAAGCGGAAAGTGAAGTGGGACTGTATTTTTCCGCAAGCGCAAATTGGAAACTTTTTTATGGGGTGTTTACAGGGCAGAAACATAGGAGCAAATATGTCAATTTCAGGACTGATTTTCCTCCAGCAAAAAGCTAAAGGAAACTTCTGATTTCAGTGACTAATATGCTTAGTTCATTCTTAAAATACATTTTTAGCAATGAAAGTGATAGACGGAAGGTTTTCTTTTTATTTTTTTGTGTTTTGTGCTCACAAATGTTATTAAAAAAGTTTGTAAAGTTAACAAATCTGAAGAGTTATAATGTTAAAAACAACAAAAAAACAAACAAACCATTAGTAGCACATATATAAAGCACTAATATGTAAAATAAACAGGGCAGGGAGGGAGGGCTTGAAGAGAACATCTGGGACAAAACATTTGGGAAAACAACACTGGAGGTGACCTGGAATCTCCCCCCAAAAATCAAGACCTAAAAATAAGGAGAAATAAGCACCTATAAATAAATGACATCTAGAAATTTCTACCCTTTCTTTAGGGGAATCTATATTCCCCATTTCAGAGTCACCTGTGTCACCTGACAGGTAATACACCCCGATTTGGAGAATAGAGATTCCCAGATTCCCCAAAAACACAGAAGCTGGATAAACAAATTCTCAACCTCAAAAAAGTTAAAAGAAACAGAGGGGGGGGGTTCATCAGGACCATTTAAGGGCTTAGGCAGACAATTGCGCATGGGTCAGGGCTATTTGAGCTTCAAAACAGCAGAATTTGTGGAGAAAGGCATCAGAAGAGGAATTTTGTGCTTACCCCGAGTGCATGAAAATCTCAAGTTTCCTCCTACTGTGCTGCTCTGCATTCTGGGATTGCTGTCCTTTTCCTGACCCCAGCTCTGCTCTGTCTGTGAAAAGCTCATCTATATCCTGCACAAATCGGGATGCCCTGCTATATGAAATCCCGCAAAACTCATCTGCTTACTGACTCCCCCGCTGATGTAATAATGGGATGGCTCCATCCCCAACATATTTGGGCTGTGTGCATAATCTGCACAAGCAAACAACTCTGATTGGACGAAAAGATGATTTTTTTCTGGGTCTGGGGGGACGCAGCCCGGGATAATCAAAATCCTAGGTTTTTGTTCTGCTTTAAGAGAACCTTAAAGTGGGCCAAAACCTGACCAAGGGTATACTTTGTCTCCCATTCCCCCTGGACAATGATGCCAATCCACTACTGCCACAGAGTCAGAGTAGTAGTGGAAGTCAGAGCATCCTGCTTTTGGTGGGACAGTCTTCCCCATAATGTCAGCAAAGGGATATACATAGGTGTCCTCAGAGTTTAGTGGGACAAAATGCCTCAAAGTGGGACTGTCCCACTAAAAGTGGGACACTTTGTCAGTTTACTCTACTCTCCCACTAAGACTTGCTCTGGATGTGGTATGAATGGAGTGCCTTCCTATAGTTTGCGTCAGCTAGCATAGAGGCTAGGTTTACTTCTGCCCAGAAGCCAAGACCACGGTGTTTCGCACCCTAAGTAGAAGCAGGACCAAAACTAATAAATAAGTTGGCCCTCTTTAATAGCTTTTTCTAGAGGCATCCCAATTTGGAATGCCTGCAGAGCAAAACCCCCTGGTTTCCCTGATCCTCACCTCGATCCTTGATCCACATTCCGATGGCTGCAGCTAAGCTTAGTCTCACTCTGCACCCGGCACTGTCACTGCTTCCATTGGCATGCGCGGCCCATGCCACCAGAAACCTGTGCATGAGATCAAGGATTGAGGGAGACCAGGGAGTTAAACTCTGTGGGGCATAGCAAATTTGGATATCACCCAGCCCTAGACTCTTCAAAGCAAAACAAAGCCCTTAACCCCTTGCCCTAAAGTCTAAAAGAGCTCACCAGGAGCAAATGGAGTTGGGATGTACCCATGCAGGCTTAGCTTGACCTACAAGGGAACAGGGGAACGTTGGGCCTCAAAACGCAAGGGTACTATTTGGTGCTCCATCACTAAAGGGCCATATGCATAAGCTATAAAATAAATGGGTACCACTGGTATTTAACTCTAGGGTGGGCCCCTAGGAAAATTTTCACCTGTAGACCCAAGGCATTCCAGTCGAACATTGCCCCTGTGTGTAAAACCCTCAGTATTTGCGAATTCTTGATCTGGTGATCCCACTTTGCATGTGCTGGTGGTGTCATCAGCACCCCTCTACTCACACCTATATCAGGGGTATCAACATTCTTAGTGGTGGGTACACCCAGCCAGAGGGAGAGGCAAACAGTTTTACCCACAAAATCCCAAATCAAGCCAAAACCGAGAGGGGTAAAAATGTGAAGTTTTAGTTTCCTTTACTAATAATTTTGTCTCCTCCTAAGGTAGTTTTTGTAAACTCTGCTCAGAATCCATACACCCTCCCTCCAGCTAAGGCAGTGGTACTCAACTGGCGGACCGGGGTCCGAATGTGGACCTCGGCACCAAATTTCCGGACCCCCTTCCCTGACAGCCCTGCCCCATTTACTTGATCATCGATGTAGTGCTCAGTCTCCCTGCCAGTATCATGGCTCCCTGACACCTAGCATTGCAATATGAAGTACTGCACAGGCAGAAAGTGGCATTGCAAGGTGCACAAAAATGTTGTATCTTGGTTTCTTTGCCCCTCAGCTCAACTTGGAGTGGGGGGCAAACAGACTTTTTTAGTTTTTTCTGTGTAATCCCCCCCCCCCCCACCCCAGTGTGCTGATTTTTAATTATCCACCCCTGCTACAGCCCTCCACCCGGACCTTCACCTCTCACCGGATGCCGGTAAAAGGACCTTTAAAGAAAGTGGTTGAATACCCCTGAGCTAAGGCATAGCACACTGTCATGAACTACAGTGACAAAAAAAATGCTTGTCAAAGAGCAGAATGGAAACCTTATTGTCAGAGACCAAACTTTTCCCTGCAATCCTTAACTCACCTGCTCTCCCGCTGTCCTCCAGTCCACTCTGGTCCGATGCGGCTCCCTGGTCAAAGTCCTGCTCTGCTCTGCGCAGAGATGTAAGCTCTGGCTGGGCTCCCGGCATTTTGCTCCTCGTCCCAGAGAAGGGCTATATTTACCAGTATAAAAGGTCCCTCCCTGCAGTGGGGAGCAAGATACCGGGAGCCCAGACGGGGCTTGGATTTCTATGGAGAGCCATGGGATAGTGACTGGCAGATGACATTGTCCAGCGCTGGAACTGTGATGTGGGTAACCTTGTTTTTTTACTGTTTTATAATTGAGTTTGTTAAAAGTTCCATTCAAGCCAACCAGAATTTCTTTGGGAAATTCTGCGAATCACTCAAATCTAACTTTTCAAAAGTTCACTCATCTCTACTCGGAACCCATATTTTACATTGATAATACACAGGCGGCTTACTGTGTCTGAGTTTAAAACTCTTCCATTGATGATGCAGGAGAGGTGGGAAGCATTCTTTGAATACATGGAAATGCAATATAGGTTATGAGTATCTGGAACATAATTACTTTATATTTTATGGGAAGTAGAAAAGAGATAATCTGAATAAAGGGTTGACTAAGCAAGCCATGATGGAAGTTATTTGAGCTTTTGAAAACACTTGCAGCATAGCAGTTTTCCAGCGGTCAAAGCTGAGGGCTACTGAACATACTGTATTTGGACATATGTAAAAACTGTCCTAATGGCCAGTTCTTAAAATTCTTCTTCAGTTGTAAGTTTCCATTTCTGTTTCCACCATATTGTGTTCACAAGTAGTATCAGTCTCATTCTTCTCCATGAATGTGTTCTCCAAAAGAAATGGAATGGACTTGTTTAAGCTTTTCTTGAAATCCCTCCCAACAAAAGCATAGACCATCGGGTTGACACAACTGTTAAAGAAACCTAAGGCGTAGATGATGTGCGTTACAACAAAATTTACATTCGGACTAATACTGTCATCAGAGGATTCTATAAAGGACCACAGATGATAGGGAAACCAGAGACAGAAGAAGCAAAGTACTATTATAACAATTACTTTAAAGGGTCGACTTGATCCAGAAAGGCTTCTGCTTTGTCTCAGGCGATACGTGATGAGGCTGTAGCAAATTAATATAACAGAAAATGGGACCAAGAACATGACGATAAATCTAGTGGTGAGCATGGCTTTGTATCGTATTTGATCCATTTGGTAATCCTTGGAATATACTTCAATGCAGTATGGAGCAGTACTGTCTGGGTCATGCACAATGTTGAAGAAGACCAGATATGGGGAACTGAGTATAAAGCAAAATGTCCAAATAACCAAAGAAATGGAAAAGGCTAATTTAGGAGTTCTGTGGTTCTTAGACCACACTGGAAACATAACAGTTGCACAGCGGTCAATACTGATGATCATTAAAAAGGAAGTGCTGACGGACATGTTGAGGAAGATTGCAGTAAATATTATCTTGCACATAAGCTCACCAAAGGGCCAATGATAGTCTAACGCCCACTCTGTTATCTGAAGCGGGACACAGATGTTGAAGAGAAAGTCGGCCAAGGCCAAGTTGAGGAACCAGATGGTGGCAACTGTCTTTTGCATTTTAAATCCTGCAATCCAGATGACCAAGCCATTCCCAGTGATTCCCAGGACAAAGATGATACTGTATACAATAATATTCACAACCTTTACTGTTTCATAAATGTATTCGTCAACATGGTCCTCCAGTGGAGTCTCAGTTGTGATAATGTCAGTGTAATAAAATGAAAATGTTGTTTCACCCATCTTATAGAAATCTGCATAAAAAAGGAAATAGAAAAATATAAAAAAATATAAAAAATTCTTCTGTCTACTATTACTAATATTAAGAGTTCTATTACAAATGTTAATAATAGCGACAATACAAAAATGATGGGTAGTAATGATGAGTAATTCAATTTGGCACAAATCATATTGGGTCTGAAATTCCAAAAAGAAAAAGGCAACATCCTATTACTACAGGTTCAGGCAGTTCCTGAAGTAAATAGAAGATCCCCTTATCTTACCACCAAGTCTGTGCCACCGACCGTCCTCCCACAGCGCTGGTTTGTGAAGCTGGGAGTTGCACTTCTGGGTTCTGTACGGCAGATTCGTACCAAACTTTGAGAGTTTGGGTTTCTAAACCAAATCAGCCGGATTCCGAACTCGAACATGGAAAAGCTGGTTGATGGGCTGCTGAGCAGCCCTTCACCCGCTTCACCTATAGGGTACAGCAGCAGACAGCTGCTGTAACCCACCTTAGCCCCTGATCCTCTTCTTCAGCGGCGGTGGCGAAGCAGCAGCAGCATTTGAATTTGGCCCCAGCTGAGGCTACAAAAAGATAGCCACCAGCTTCCATGAGTGTGGGCACTAGAAGTGTCCTTATGGGAACCAGCAGCCATCCTTCTGTAGCCCCAACTGGGGCCAAATTCAAATGCCGCTGTTTAAAAAAATTCTCATGTTAGTTAAAAAATCACTTTAGGTAAAAAAAAGCATGAGAAAGTCAATGTTGCTGAATTGCCAGACAACGGAAATCAATAGCCATTTTTACTCTAGTGTAAAAAGGAGTAAAAAGTTTCCTACTTTTCTTAGGAGTAAAAAAGTACCATCGACATTGATTGTCTTCCTAGCTGGTGATTTAGCAACAGTGACATTTTCATGCTTTTTGACAACCATGAAGATTTTTCCACCCCTCAATGAATCAAGGACTTTGAAAGCATTTGGATTGCTTTTCATGGGCAGTGTGTGCCGTTACATAATTTACAGCTCATGTCATTTTTACTTCTCACTTTCCGTAAAGAGAACAATCCTGACTACTCTACAATTGTGTTAATTCGTTGAGACATTACTGTGCATTGCTTGCGAGTATAGAAAGGTCATACATAAATTTAATGTCGGTGGCAGGAATTAGGCCTCCAAAAGAAACTATAAGGCATATACAAGTTGCAATATAAATTCCAATTGTTCAACCATTGCTTTGCCATATCATTATCTCAATTTTATTTAATGACCAATACACCACCAACCATCCCTATCACTTTTGTTCATAAACCTAATTTAACCCAATATTCTAGGAAACATTTAGGTACCTTGCGCTGTTCCAACGAAGCAAAGTTCTATGACCCCTTGACCATTAAAAACCAACTCTAAATGACAGTAGTGTGTATCCTCTAGGGTTGCTGTTGGCGTTCCTGTGTCAGCAATTAAGAAATGCTTGCCTCGGGTACACTGCACAGCTAAGAGTATAGCAGGGATGTTGCCACAGCCCCAAGATGCAGCTTGTGATCAGCAGAAAGGTGAGGGAATTATTAAACCCCTGGAATTTCACAGAGGAGGGGTGAGTTTTCTTCCACTTTAAGAGGATCACCAATACTTGGGCAAAATCAGTGGACCATGGATCACAGTTAAGAACCATTGCAATTGGCCACTGACCAGCACTGACAATAATTATTCAATATAATTGAGTTGATTCAGCACCAATTGTAAAACATTTTTATATACACATGGTACTGAATCGCCCCTAGGTAGACAATGTAAGCGAATGCTACTTTTTAGTAAAAAAAGGAAAAAAACAATACTATTTACATCTAGTGCTGAAACGCTACTTTGATTTAGAACCAGGGGTAAAAAGTGCACTACATTTATTTTGAGTAAAAGGTGCCATTCAATTGCCATTGTCTACCTAGGGGGTAATTACGTATCAGGGAGACACAGAAAGTTATTTTTTAATGGTTAAACCTTTTACAAATGGTGATGATGAATCAACCTCACTGCTTTTTTAAATGTCCTTTAGAACAAATTTAACATATTTTACCTAGGAAACATTTGGTCATCTGCTCTGTTACAATAAAGCAGTAATCCTCAAAGTTCTTTTTAACTTTGACCATTTAAATCCAACTCACAAGAATGTCTAACTTCATACTTAAACCGGACCAACACCCGTTTTTATTTGAACGAGTGTTGGTCCCGCAGACAGTGAATAAGAACAAGCTCGGGGGGGCATCCAGAATACTGGATAGGAAAGGAGTCCTATGGCCCAGCAGGCCTCCTTTCCCAAAGTTGAAGGCAAGGAGATTGGGCGTTCTGGTGGGGGGGGGGGGGGGTTATGTTTGGGAGGGCTCCAGCATTATGGATGCCCCCTGAGCTGGGACCAACACCCATGATAGAAAAACGGGTGTTGGTTTGGTTTAAGTACAACCAGTGCACCATGGATAATGCTAAAGATCCATTGCAATGCACCACCAACCAGCACTACCAGTATTTATTCCAGATATTGGGGTCAATTCAGAGCCTGGTGGGAAAACTTACTTCTTTTTTAGAAAAGAAAACTGCTATTCACTTTCATTGCCTACTGGGTGTAAATTTTCACCTGGCTCTGAATCAGCCCCAAGGTAGACAATGAAAGTGAATAGCACTTTTCTCTCCTAAAAAAGAAGTTTGTTTTCTCACCAGGCTCTAAAACGAGCTTATTGTCTTTTAAAATCCTTTAGAACTAATTTTATTTGTTTTTCTTATGAAACATTTGGTCGTGTTGCACTGTTACAGCAAAGCAGTGAGCCTTGGAGTTCTATGATCCTGAATCACAGTAAAAAAAAACAAAAAAACATTGCATAGCACCACCAACCAGCACTGCCAATTCCCATTAGAAATAATGTTTTCAAAATGTCCATTAGATCTAATGTAACCTGTTGTTACTAGGGGACAACGAAGCAGAGATCCCTTTGACCATTTCAAACTAAACTACTCATTTTATTTGTTTTTTCTTGGAATAACGTAGACATCTTGCACTGTTACAACAGAACAGTAATCATTAAAGTTCTGTAAACCTTTAATCATTTGCAAACTAACTCGCATATAAGATTCTACCATACATGGACCAGCCTGCTATGCTGGTGGTCCTTCATTAACAGATTAACCATTGCACTACAGTAAGAATATCCTTTCAAATCTGATTTTCCAAAATAAATCCTGATCTCTACAGTGTCATAAACTGGAAAAAGTCATTTAATCCCTCTCTTACCTTTCTCTTTTTCAGGATGCTCTTGACTTGACGTATCCTAGTACTTCTCCCTGCCTGAGCGTAACATAACATTGAAATCAACAAGTCTATCCTCTTTGACCCCTATTTTATCTTTGACTTCTTCTGCTATGTCAGATAGAGATTCTAAGATTTAACAACGACTGCTTCAAATATAACGATTATCTTGGCTCACACTGTGCTCAGTGTTCCTGAGTGTTATCATGATAGATGTGTATCGAGCTGAAGATAAAAGCTGTTAGTATTTCACACTTTTTTTCTAGAAATAACTCATTTAAAGGACCACTATCGCGAAATTGTGTAATGTTAAAAAATCCATAGCGTATAAACATGTCGGCTAATGAGAGAGGGGTCACGTATACACCTGAAATAAATACAACTCCTGCCAAGCTTGTGTTTTTTTTCCTTGTAGGAATAAAATCCAGGGGTGACAGGTGCGAGTTTATCCTGCCCCCCCTGATTTTCTCTTCCTTCCTTCCATTAAAATAAAAAATACAAGTCTGGCTGGATATTTCTTACTGTCGGGTGTATTAGTGGCCTCTGCTCCAGCCATCCAGAATATTTATATACATTTTTATCACTAGGCCATTTTTAGCGATGGTGCTCCTTTAAAGAGGACCTCCAGTAAAAAAGATACTGGAGGTTCACTTGCCCTCTAAGCATTTGCCCTTGCAAGCAGCGCATCCTTTTGAAGCCGAGACACAGCCCTGATACTTACCACTGTGTTCCCATATAATCTCCCCAATATGCTTAAAGTGGACCAACACCCACTGCTGATCGGGCCGGGAATCTATAAGATTCCCGGGCCCATCAGATCCCTGCCCGCTGTGTGAAACCCCCCAGGACCCTCAAAAATCCTACCTTTTCCTCGTTCCAACGGCGCATGCGCGGGCCGCCACCACCTCTCGCGCTTCCCTCTAGCAGGGTGCGCACCTGCGGTGGCTGTTTGTGAATGTTAGAGGGAAGCGCGAGAGGCAGCGGCGGGCGTGCTCTTCTTGTCCGGTCCATATTCCAGCTTGTCCATCCGCGCTGATTGGCGGAGCGCTCGCGCATGCACCGTAGGAGCGAGGTGAGTTTTTTTGGGCTTTCTGGGGGGTTTCACACAGCGGGGCACCCCCGATCGGTGAAAATCCTGGGTGTTGGTCCACTTTAAACGGGACCTTCAGCATCGTTTTCCAGCATTTTATGCTTTTAGTCACTTACGTTTTATTCTTTCCCCCACTGGGCTGCAACTCTGCTCAGGACTTTAGGATATAGAAACCGCCATCTTGCCTTAGAGATAGCATATACTGAGGAGAGGGGTCAAAAGTGCAGTGGGATGGGTAATCGCTGTGCTTTGCACGGACAGAGCAGAGCTGGGGTCAGGAGAAGGACAGCAATCCCAGAAAGTAGAGCGGCGGCACAGTCATAATACACTTGCTGTTCGCAGGCAGCTTGTGACTCCATGTGCCGCTATCTTGGATTTTTAAAGGCCCAGAAAATGCAGTACATGCTGGTAGGATGATTTTTAATGTGGTTAATCTGTATGTAGAAGGTGGGGGAAACATATAAGATAGGCTCTTATTCAAGGTGAAGGTCCAGTTTGATGGGAGCTCCATCTACAGGCAACAGCCACACATCACCAGAACCCTGAAGAGCAGCTTCAGACTTCTCCTACTAGGGCTGTGAGCGACTGAAAAGGGGTGGATGTAAGGTAGGCAGGGAGCCTCATGCCCTACAGGTCCCCTTTAATCGGTAAATGTAGCTGAAACCTTTTTTGGGGGGGGGGGTCTGAAAGCTGAGAATGTAACTTTAATAAGAATCTGTTTATTTCACCGTGTATATGCAATGTACATACTAGGAATTTTGTGACACAGCCTAGTACAAATATGGGCATATTGTTTTGTTCTAAATCAAGATTTAAATCATTGCCCTTGTTCAGCAAGTTCACAGCGATGGGTAAAAAAACTGTTTTTTGTGTCTCTATTTCAGCCAACAGTTGTCAGGATGAATTGGGTCTTTGATTATCTTAGCAGCTCTTGCCTTAGTTCTACAGTACGTGCATAACAGCTTTCTATAGAAGGTAGTTGAGAGCCTATGATCTTTTTCCTGCTGATCTTATTTATTCCATAGTAGCGTTGTAGGAGGCAATGAGCACGTTACGTGACAGGCCAATATTCTCTCTTTTGAGCTTTTTTAACAATTAAGTCAGTGTGTTTGCTCCATTTGAGGTCTTTAGAAATAATTCCTAAAAAATGTGGTGCTCTCCACTCCTTCTACCTCCACTTTCTTGATAGTTACAGAAAGTAGCTCCGGTGGAGTTTACCAGAAGTCACAAACTAACTCCACGGTCTTTGCAGTATTGCGTATCAGATTATTGGATTTACACCAGTAGATCAGCTTTCTTCACCCTCTGTTAGATCATCATTGGCATTTATAAACCCTACCATGGTGGTATCATCAGCAAATTTAGGAATTTTGATTGCTTCTTCATTGGTGTACAATGTGAACAAGTAGGAAGACAGTATGCAACCTTGAGGAGCATCAGTGTTTGTGAATATTACACTTCAACTGATGTAACCAATTTTTACACACTGAGATCTGTTAGTTAGGAAACTTCACAGCCATTCACATTTGTCACTTGGCATTAGATTCAGCTTATTGCTGACTATAACCGGATTTATATTATAGAAGCTAAACTAAAATGGACACACAATACTCTTGTATAAGCATCAAACTAATCTGTTTGCTCCAGATCAATCTGCTGTGTATGAAAGAATATTGTGTATCAATTTTTAGTTTGGCAATCAATAACTTCAATGTAGTCCACGAAAAAAATCCATGTACTGTGTTTGATGTTCTAATGTCACTGGTTCTTTAGTGTGCTGGATGCAATGGTGGCAGCAAAAAGGTGGGTGGGCCTTCTATAACAGGTCCCACAAGTGGTAGTCAGTGTTGATAAGCAGTTCAGGATGTAGCTAGTGTTCAGCAACAGAGAAATACTCTTTGAACCTGGTCACATGCAGCTAGCGGCTGGCAACAAGGCAAGGCACTTGGATGAGATCAGAGATGGCTTGAGGTTGGCAACAAGGCCAGGCACTTAGACATGGTTAGATGTGGCTTGATATCAGCAATAGGACTGGGTACGTAGACTATGGCAAATATGGCTTGAGGTGGGCAACAGACTGAGAGTACTGTCTGGACTGAAACAGCACAGCAGCCTGACAATTCTGCTGGATTCTCAATAAACAGGCTCAGTTACAGGTGGCAGAAACAGTTATTGACAACTCATTTTGAGGCATTAGTGTCTGGACCATAATTAGTGTCAGTGATAGTTGCAAACAGAAGATTCAAAAAAGTGAAGTGTTGTGCATCCAGGAAAGATGGTCAACTGAAATGAGGAGCAGATGAACTTGATCAAAAATATTATAATGCTGTACTTAAAAAGGGTTATTTAATAATTGGAATAGAATGCTCCACCTTGGGTGACGAGCACTTAAGCTCAGCTGGATGACATGAGGAGCCTTATTTAAACAAAAATCTTGCGGGTGTCAGATGAGCGCCCACACCGCCAGCTGAAGACAGCCGGCGCTCTGCGCTCAAGCACTCCTGGCCGGGTGCTGGGCACTGCACAGTGCTTGTATATACTCTTAGCAACACCTAGCGCTGGCTGAAAGCGCTGGAAAACAAGCATACAGCATATGTTGCACCCCCAGATTTTTGTTTTTTGGGGGGATGGCTGCACATTTTCACTGTGGAAACATCAGGAATTTCATTGGGGACACTTGAATGACATGACACATGTTTTGCATGGCCCAAATTGCAAGTTTACAGCGCAACCCAAAAGTGCAAAGATGCATATAAATACAATTCTGAACAGCCCAGGGATGCACCAGCCCCCCAAAAATAATAATTGTCAATACAATTATAACCAACCCAGCCTATTGAAATCTATGTCATAAGGCCACACAGTGCATGGTGGTGAATGTCTGGTCTTATGTGCCACTCTAGGGAACTAAGCGCCGGCACTGATGATAGATAGAACGCTACTTGGCACTCTCAGAGACACTATGGATTTTGACCTTCATACATACATCTTTTGCTCTGGGACCTGATATTCACCTAATGTTCATCTGACACTACGTGGCTCTAGTGCTTTTTAAATAAAGTTTTTAAACTTCCTTTACTGTTTCTATCATGTTTAGCTCGCATTTGGTATCAGTTTCATACTCCTCCTGGAATGTGCTCTCCAAAAGAAGTGGAAAAGACTTTCTAAAGCTTTTTTTGAAATTTCTACCAACAAAAGCATATATTATAGGGTTATCAAAACTACTAAAAAAACCTATGATCTGAACAGTTTCAGAAACTACAAAATCTACATTAGGATGTATCTTGCTAAAAAAGTATTCTAGCAGGGGCCACAGATGGAAAGGGAACCAAAAGCCAAAGAAACAAAGTACCATTGTAACCAAAATTTTGATGGGTCGACTTGATTTAGAAGGTTTCCTCCTTTGTCTTAGGCGATGTGTAACAAGTCTATGGCATATGAATATAACAGAAAATGGAATCAGGAACATGAAGATAAACCTAATGACGAGAATAACTTTGTACCATGACTCATCCATTTCATCATCTTTTGAATATAAATAAAGGCAGTATGAGATATTACTTTCAAGGTCATAATCAATGTTGTAAAAGGACGAATATAGAGAACTAAGTATTAAACAGAAGGCCCAATTAAACAAGGAGACTGCAAAGGCCAACTTAGGAGTCCTGTGTTTTTTTGACCAAATTGGAAACATAATAGTTATGCAGCGGTCAATACTAATGATCGTTAGAAAAGAAGTGCAGACACACATGTTAAGGAAGGTTACTGAAAAAACAATCTTGCACATGACCTGACCAAAAGGCCAGTGATCATCCAAGATTAACTCTGTTATCTCAAATGGAAAGCAGAAATTAAGGAGAAGATCAGCAAGGGCCAAATTGAGGAACCAGATGATGGTGATCGTCTTGCGTATTTGTAATCCAGCAATCCAGATGACCAAGCCATTCCCAAAGGTCCCCAGGATAAAGCTTATGCTAAATAGAATAATATTCAACGTTTTTATAGCCTGATAAATCTGTGGGTCTATATCGTCTTCTGGTACAGTCATAGTTGGGAAGTCAGAGTAATACAATAAAATTGGTGTGCTCCAGTTATAAGTTGAAAATGTGGTTTGCTCCATTTTCTTTACATTTCTGTGGCAAAGAAAGTATAAAGACATGATCATTAAATGGCGAATATTCTGAAAAATAAAATTATTAGTAAAAGTAATAATTATAAATAGATTTCCATTCCAGTAGTAATATTTATAACTAGATTTGCAAGGAAAGGATAGTGCCTCAAAAGAGCTGAACCATTGTGTGTACTATTCGATTTCCAGAAGAAATGCATTAGTTATTAAAGCGGGAAAGAGTAAAGTAACAAAGGTGTTATGGTGTACTATTCACTTTAAAGCAGGATTAAAGTGGTCATGAGTATAGCAACAAGAGGGTTATGGTGTACCATTCACTTTTAAGTGGGCTAAGGCGAGCATGAGAGAAGCAATAGGAGGCTTACAGTGTAGAGTGTGGGGAGAAAAGGGATGTGCGTGCTGTGTCTGTGAGAATGGATAGTAGTTAAACTGGGACATTATCCATGGCAGATAAAATGTGATTCTCTAAAACATATCAATGTTCGGGATTTTTATTATTTAAACATGATATTTGAATTCGACAATTCGTCTACAAAAATAAAAAGCAGTAAAACCTTTGAAATGCTCTTTGTACGGAATCTGTATCTGTTGGTGTAATAAAACACACTGTAGGGGCACTGGACCTATACAACAGAGTTGATTCAGCACTATTCTGAATCACAAGATGGCAATAATGTGAATCCTGTAGACAACTTCACCTTGTCTGTGTGTGTGTGTTTCTCTGTGACGGATGTGCTCTTACTCCATAGGGTTTGGCAGATAGCTTACTCGGCTGGTTATGAAGATACATAGATACATTTCAGAAGCTTTATTTCAGTACATAATTTGGCAATAAACCAATAAATTCTTCTTACAGCAGGAATATTGAAATGCACGTTCAATACAGCAGGAAACTTGTGATGTAAACCCATAACAGCAGTAGGTAAAAAGACAGTAAACTGCAGGAGGTGTGTGCAATGATCTGATGCAAACTAGAAAATGGCTGGAGAAGAGAGGAAGAACTGAGGATTTGCTTGCATCACAGCTAGACAAAGTGAGCCAGGGTGGGACAAAAGCAGTTAAAGGCACACTGCTCTGCCTATGTAAATAAACACTATATCAAATGTTTACCACAGATAAAATGAAACACACATCATGGGACATGACAAGCACCGGGCAAGAGAATAGTACTCTCTTCCACTCACATGCAGAAAATATTTGGGTCTCTGGTGATTCAGAGAACCACCTGAGTATTTTCCACATGTGAGAGATAGTGGGATCTCGCATGCACGTTATTTACAACTCATGATTTCTCATTTTACTCTTGCATCATTAAAACGAATGACTGCATGAGAAATGGGTCTTTTTTCAATAAAAAAGCAATGCGGCAAATGGTGGCATGTTTATTTTAAATTGAAAAAGACATTTATTCTATTTTTTAACTTTTTTAAGAAAATGTGCCCCCCTCCCGGAGCAAACCACCCTGGGCACCCATGTCCCTGGCCTTGCCGATTAAACAGCCCTTGGAAGAACATCGGGCCTGTATCAATAGGTCTTGGGTTCTTTTGCACCCTGGTGCCTCAAGAGAGGATGCGGATAATCAGGTGGGGGTGCCAGCATGTCATCCACCATTCCCGACAGGTGATATGCTGCTGCCCCTGAGAACTGGTCCCTGGACCCCTAACCTCAATGTCAGCAGGCTAACACAGTCACCGTTGCCATCGCTTAAATGAAGGGAAACAGTTCCCTGTCCTTCCTTCCTGGCTTCCAGCCAGGAGAAACGGCCAGGATCCAGGAAGGAGGCAAAGCCTCTGAGGATTCCCCCGTGTGACTTAATACATCATTGGTGGGGATGGGGCATTTCTTTGAGTATCCCCATCCATGCCTCTTCTCTACAGTGAAATTTAGTAACATGGCCAATTTTACTGCCTCTGTGGTGTAGAAGCATAAAGCGCCAAGGCAGGGGGATGGGGGACATGGGTCCTGCTTTACTCCAGAGTGGTGTCTAAGATAAATGCCCCTCTGGCATCATTTAAATATAACAAGTAAGAGACAGGGGTCAGAATAAGGTATGTATAGTTAAAAGGGTGCTACGCTTTTTTGTTTTTTTTTGGGGGGTGGGGGATTTTCTTAGGGTCAGAAAAAATGTGTGCCCCCCTTCCTAAAGCTTACCATCCCACCAAAGCATAGGGGTTGGTAATTCAGGGTTTAAGAGCTAAACTTCCAGCCCTTGGTCCTGATTATTACCAGCCCTTATGCCTTTTGCCACAGGTCCGATATTGAGCACTCACCTGCACCTCCCTGTACATTAGGGTTACAGGAAGTGAGGGGGGCTCAGCGAGTCAGGCACCGGGATGTTGAGCAGGTGCTTTGACACCAGCCTGCCCTTTGATCCCTTATCAGTTTATAGTTTGGTATTGAAGAAGTCAGTGACATTGAGGTGACCCAAGGAGTTACCCAGAAGACCCTGCCGGACAAGGAAGAGTACACTGCCCTGCGGGGATTCTAAAGGTGGAGAGGCAGAGCAGTAAGTAGTTCAATTTAGATTACTAAATGTTTTTTGTGTGTGTAGTGTTTTTTACTACTTCTGGTGAAGGGTCCAGCATTGCACCTGTCGGTACTGGTGGGTGACATGCCAGTACTGCCACCCCCCACCCCCTCTTGGGGCAACATGGGTGTGGAAGAGCCCAGTGCATATTGATATGGTGGAAGGACTTAAACTTAAACTCAGGAGAGACTTAAAGAATTAAATTTGTACAGTCTGGAGGAAAGAAGGGAGAGGGGGGACATGATTGGGACCTTTAAATATGTGAAAGGATTCAATAAGGTTCAGGAGGGAAGTGTTTTTAAGAAGAAGCTTAATGATAGAACAAGGGGGCACAACCTGAAGCTAGTCAGGGGGAAGATCAGGAGCAACTTTAGAAAATATTATTTTACAGAAAGAGTAGTAGATGCTTGGAACAAACTTCCAGCAGAGGTAGTTGAAAAAATCAACAGTCACTGAATTTAAACATGCCTGGGATAAGCACACATCTATCCTAAGATAAAGAGTACATATAGAGGCTGATTCATTAATAGCGGCAGGTAGCGACAGTTGAGCGACTGTAGCAGTATTTTCACAGCGCCCGCTAGTAGTCGCTGTGCTTGGCCATTGTTCGGTTGTTGATAGCGACTCAGTCGGTGTGCAGTAATGTTGAATACGGGGTTAGGAGTCGCTATTTGACAGGTTCCGCGATGTATGGGTGCGCATGATAGCGACTGGTCAGAGCGACCAGCTTCCACCATATTCATCAAAAAATCACGCTCCAAAAATTCAAGCACTGTGAAATGCATGTTTAAATGCGATGTGTTAAAAGTAGTTTTTTAACCCCCCAACCACCATATTTTTGGAAACAAAAAAAAAATTTAGTAATATGAATACAATAATATCAGACCTGTAATATCAATTCTGCACAATTTTTTTTTTTTTTTTTACCTTAAAAAAATTATCTAACATAGCAGAAGTGGTCACAGAATTTTTCACATTGAAAAAAAAAACATTAATAACAATTAATTATGAATATTTAAAGATTGTTCCATTGAAATGCATTGGAGAGCGCCAGGTAGCGAGAGGTCATACCTGTCGCTGTTCAAGGTCGGACGCTGGCGCTGTGGGGTGAGGCTGGAATAATGATGAATGAGTGGCTATCTGGCGCTATCTCAGTCGCTAAGCAGGATCGGCTTGATAAATGTGTGATTGTGGTGGGGAGCCGGCGTTCTCGTGGCGGGGCCCGTCATTACCGGTCGCTCACCAGTCGCTACCTGTCGCTATTCCTTCATAAATAAGGGCCATAGTATACACATAACGGCAGACTAGATGGAGCGTATGGTCTCCTTCTGCCGTCAAATTTCTATGTTTCTATGATAGGGGTATTTTGTTCCAAAATGCATAGAGGCAAGTTTATTAGCAGGGACAGGGGCTGGCTGTTCGGCCACTGAGTCCTGGTTTACCTGCCCCTATGTCTGATTCCTGGGCTGCTTTGCTCAAGAAAAAGAGGCTACACATTTTTTTTCAATTCTAACGATTTCTCTCTTTTAAATTCCATTCCTCTTGGACCACACAAAAAAGTGGTCTAACGTGCACTCTCTCCCTTGCTTTAATGAGCTTGGAAAGCCACAGTTGTCCCACATCTGACCAAAGCAGAGTAAACCCATGAGTCATACAACTGAACCAGCTCAACCACGCCCAGAAATGACATTGAAGAAAGTAGTTTCTCATAGTATGCATTAGATATTTACATATAATTGAAGAATTTGAGTTTCCTTAAAAATAGATCATTTTCCACTGTTCCCATGGGGGGATAAGGAGGGAGGAAGTTAGTGTGTGCCTAGGGAGGGCATTATGGTTACTCACAGGTAAATGGGATGATGCAGTATATTCTTCTAAAATAAGGAGGCTACCAAAAGGTAATTTGCAGCAATTTGGAGACAAGAGGTAAGGCAAATGGCAAGAAGGACATCTGTGGAGGACATCAGGCAAGTAACAGAAAATTAATCTACTTAACACAGGTTCATCAAATACAATAAAAATAAAATGTTAAAATAAAATAGAAATTTTATAATGTTATTAATGTATACCTAACTTAATCTCAGAACAGCTATATATTGTGTATGGTACTTATAAGTGAATTTAAACAAATTGCTAAACATCATTTTTACAGTTTTTAGGCTAGCTAACTAGAAACAGGTCAGAATTATTTAAAGCTTGTCACATTTTTCTAGTTTGTCACCCTCTAGATCTGTGGAACTCATGGGTTTACTATAGCAACGATTTCCAACCTTATCTTGTCGAGTACATCCTAAAGACAAGTTTCATCCAAGTACCCCAAAAAGGGAACAATGATAAATGTAACCAAAAGAATTAGGTCACAGGCCTTGTAGCACTTCTAGAAAGAATCAAACATATTTTCTGTTAATATACCACACCCATCAAACCCCTTGGCATGTACCCCCTCGGACAGTGGTTCGCAACCTTTTTATGCCAAGTACCTCCCAGCGACAATCAGTTACAGCCATGCACCCCCAAAGAGAGAGATCAATTACTAATGTTACCAAAATAAGTAGGTCATGGGCCTTGTAACCTTTTAAGCAAGAAAGAATAATGTTTTAATGTTAAAATATTATATTAGACCTGTCAGCACTTCTTATTGGTACCCCCTGGGGTACATGTACCACAGCTTGAGAAACAGTGCCCTAGGGTTCGCCTGCTGCAGGTTGAGAAACAATGTAATATTTGGATGAGTTAGCAGACAAACACAGAGAAAAAGTTTGCAATGATAAATGCCAAAATGGCCAATTCAGTACCTTCTAATGCTTCTACTTTGTATTCCATTGATGTCTCTCTACTTTGTATATCATTGATGTCTCGTCCTGTCTGTTGGACAATGCAAGCCATACTCTTGCAGATCTGGAAGCTATGGACCGTTAAAAACCAACTCACAAATGATGTAGCCCGCCAAGCATCAGGTGGACCACCTGGACCATTTCTAGGCATCACCAGTCAACCCCCACAATTTGGGAACTACAACTACTAAATGCACTTTCCCTGTTCATAAAAAAGTCCTGAAAAAGCCATCTAATACCACTCTTACCGTACTGTGTGTTCTTTGTGACTTTTCTAGTTATCATTTCTCAGAGTAACATGACATTTGTGTCAGCCCGTCCATTCTTTTTGATCAGATTATACAATTTACAACGATTGCTTAAAAAATAAGATTTTCATCTGTCACGCGGTGCTCGATGTTTTTGGGCGTTGCCATAGTAGACTAAGAAAGCTGTCAGATCTCATCCAAATCCACTCTAGAATGATATATTTAAAGGTGCAATGCTCTAAATGTTCTAAAGAACTGAGCAAAGAAACTGGGCAAGAAACATGCATGGATGGACAACTGAATTGATTGCTGTGCCCTGGTGCTGGCTGAATACAGGCAGATAGCATCAAGAAAATACACATTATTATTATTGTTTATTTATATAGCGACATGATCTTCTGTAGCGCTTTACAAGGTGTGATTACAGACAAGGTAAAACATATAGTACAGAGAACAATTCAAAACTAGAAGCTAGATGCTTCAAACCAATTGATGTGAGCACAGAAGACAATAGGAAGGAGTGCCCTGCCCTTGCAAACAGTCTAAAGAATGGGGGTGGAGACAAAAGGTAGGGATCACAAGTGGCAGAGATTGAGTTGGGCTGCATGTGCCATTTGAAGGTTATAGGAGTTGCTTAAGCCAGGTTATATGCTTGTCTGAAGAAGTGAGTTTTGAAGGCACTTTTAAAGGCTTTGAGTGATGGAAAGTGACGGATTGAGCGGGGGAGGGCATTCCAGAGAAGTGAGGAGGCACGGGAGAAGTCTTGAAGGCGGAAGTGCGAGGAGGTAACCAAGGAGGAGGACAGGAGAATGTCAGTGGCAGAGTGGAGGTTCACTTAGGTTGGTATTGCTGGATTGGAAATCTGGCTGGAGAGAGATTTGTAGGTTAATGTTAGAAGTTTGACCTGAACTCTCTGAGAGACAGGTAACCAGTGGAGGGATTGACAGAGGGGAGCTGCACTGGAGAAGTGAGAGGGGAGGTGGATGAGGCAAGCAGCAGGGTTTAGGGAGCAGGTGGTCAGGTGGGCTTTTGGGACCAGAGAGGAGAGACCTTGTGCAGTTAACTGTGAAATGAGTTAATGAGTGGGACGGGGGCGGGGGATTGGTAGGAGAGAGGTGTTCTGAGGGGTGAAGCTTCATATCAACTCAATTTTATCTTTAAAGTATGTGGCAAATTGCTCTGCTGTTAGCTGTCAGGATGGGGGAGGTGGGCAGAGTAGGGAGTTGAAAGTGTTAAATAGCTTTTTAGGATTCCGGGCCTGTGATGATATGAGTGATGCAAAATATTCCTGTTTAGCAAATGAAAGGGCAGTACTGAGTTCTTGAAGGGCTTTCTTGTATAACAGGAAGTCCTCCTTGGTTTTGGATTTCCTCCATTACCGTTCAGCAACTCGAGAATGCCGTTTCAATGTTGCAGTGTTAGTATTAAGCCAGGGTTGTCTTTTTTTTTGCCTGAGGGTGGAAGTAGTTAAGGGGAGCAACAGAGTCAAGGGCAGCGGATAGTGTATTATGGTAGTATGAAGCTGCAGCGTCTACATTGGTGAATGAGGGCAGGGTATGGAGAGGTTGTAAAGCGTTAGAGAGAGATTGAAGGTCTAGGTTTCTGAGGTTCCTGCGCAGAATAGCAGGTTTGTGTGCTGAGGGGGCAGTGGTAAGGGAAGAGAGTGTTAGAGTTAGGAGGTTGTGATCAAAGAGGGGATGTAGGGATGAAGAAAGACTGGATACAGAGCAGAGGTGAGTGAAGAGTAGGTCAAGCATATGTCCATCTTTGTGTGTGGGGCTAGCGGACCATTGTTTGAGGCCAAAGGAGGTGGTTAGGGATAGTATTTTAGTGGTTGCAGGGTTGTTGGTGTCAACTGGTATGTTGAAGTTGCCTATGATTATAGCCGGGATGTCAGAGGACAGGAAGTGGAGGTGCTAGGTAGAGAAGTGGTCCAGGAAGAAAGTGACAGGTCCAGGAGGGCGATAGATAATAGCAGTATTTAGGTGACAGGGAGAGTAGAGATGAACACATTGAACTTCCAAAGAAGAGAAGGAAAGAGAGGGTAGAGCAGGGGTTGGGTTAAATCAGCAGTGTTCTGACAGAAGGATGCCAACACCTCCACCCTGTTTGTTGCTTTATCTTGGAGTGTGGCTGAACTGCAAGCCCCCATATGAGAGGGCAGCGGGTGAGTCTGTATCAGAGGGAGTGAGACGGGTTTCAGTAAATTCCATGAAGGTGAAGCAGTTGGTAGTGAAGAGATCATGGATGTATTCAAGTTCGTTGCACACTGAACGTGCATTCCACAGTGCGCAGGTGACAATGGTGGGAGTGCGTGCGGAGGGGGTGATAGGTTGGCTTATGGTTCTTATGTTGGCTAGGTTCTGTGTGTTTGCTGGCTTAATACCGCGGTGAAGGTTTGTCTGGGATGAGTTGGGGGGTGTAGAGGAGCAAGAAGGTGAAGGAAACGGACCTGGGTTTTGAGCGATGTCACCAGCGGCAAGTAGGAGGAGAGAAAGGGAAAGGAGGTGACTGTGGGATTTGAAAGCGGCAGAGTGTGTTTTGCGGGTGCATGGAGAAAGGAGAGAGAGAAATTTAAGCAGCGAGATAAACTCATGCAAGGACAGGTAGGGGATGAGAGCAGTGATGGAGAGATATAGATAGAATTATCAGGTGCAGGGGCATCCTGTGAGCTCAGGGATTTTAGAGTGAGAGGAAGCAGGACTGTGAAATATCAGAGGAGCATTGTTGAAGTATGAGAGTCCTTCAGACAAGCAGAGTCTGGTGCATGTTCCCTTCTGGTCACGCATCTTATATTCCCTCCAGCTCATCCTTCCAGGTCTAGTGATAGCTCCCCTGTTCTGTTGACCACAGTACCGGCTTTGAGCCTGGGCCTATGATGCTTGGTTTTTGTTCAGGATGCGGACAGCCAAAGGAAAGAAACCATTTTTAGACCTAGAGGTCCTGCAAGCTGGTACTGCAGGACGCTGCCCAGATGGTAAATACTGGAATAGGGCGTGTCCAGGGTGGGAGGGATCCTGAAGAATCTTTTCTGTCCGTGTTTTTGTTCTGCGTTTGTGCAGTTCGTGCAGGGATGGTAAGGGTGCTCCAATTATTCTTTCTGCAGTCTTTATTGTTCTTTGGAGTCTACACTTGTCTCTTTTAGTAGATCCCTCAAACCAGACAGAAAACGAAAAACATAGTACAGAACCTATGACAGCATTGAACAAGGGCACTAGCAACCTTTTTGACAGACCAGCCTTCTTCAGTTGCCTCAGGAAAAACAGTCTCTGTTGTGCTTTCCTCAGTAGAGCCATGGTGTTCCTTTCCCAGCTGAGGTTGTTGAAGATGGTCACACCAAGAAATTTAGTCTCACACGCTCTTTTAATTTCCACCCCCTTGATGAACAGGGGTGACATGGGTGCCGGATTCCTCCTGAAGTCCACTACCATCTCTAGAGTTTTTGAAGGGTTTATAACCAGATTGTGTCTAGAGCACCAACTGACAATCTCATCCACTGCTCCTCGGTAGATTTCCTCTTTGCCATTCTTGACCAGACCTATGACGTTTGTGTCATCGGCAAACTTTACAATTCTCACAGAGTTGGCCAAGGAGGTGCAGTCGTGGTGTAGATGGAGAACAGGAGAGGTGACAGAACGCAGCCTTGAGAGGCACCATTGCTAGTGTGCCTGACACTGGATCTCAAGGGTCCAAGTCTAACTGTTTGGGATCTATCTGAAAGCTTTCTGTCCAAGCACAGATATTTTGGGGAAAGTTGAGCCTAGACATTTTTTCTACCAGCAGATTCGGACTTATGGTGTTAAATGCCAAACTAAAATTCACAAAGAGAACTCTAACGTAAGTGTTTGGGATATCCAGATGCTCGTACATATAGTGGAGGGCCATATTCACAGCATCGAAGACCTGTTCACCTTGTAAGCAAATTGCATGGGGTCCAAAAGGCTGCCAGTGGTTGTTTTTTTTTTTTATTATTTTTGTTTTTTTATTTTATTTTTTTATTAAGTGACTGTATTATGCGATTAAAGGAAATGTCCATACGTTTTAAAGCGTTGTCTATATGCGAAGGAATAAAGAAAAGAACATCCACGGCATGATGTTCGGGAGCACGCGTGGCTGCACAGAAGCCAAAAATGCAACGCCGTCAGAGATCGCGTTGAGAGACTCGCCGGGATCAGGTAAGATCACTGACGCCCCGGTGGGTTTTACATAGCAGGGTTAGCTGTGTAGGGTTAGGATAGCAATCTAAAAGATTCCAGGACCCGGTTGCTTGGTTTTGACCCGCTTTAAGACATAGGAAAACATTAAATGGCTCCTGTAATCGATGGGAAGCATATATTTTCTTATAGACCGTCAAGGAAAACTAGGTACGCCATGGAAAATAAAATGTATTCTCTCCCATCCTGCCACTGGAAGCCAAAGAAGACAATCAGTACCTTACACTATCAGAAGTACTGATGGATGTGTTAGGTGGAAAGTTACATATACATACATTTAGTAAATTGGAGTGAGCTCTTTACCTCCAGTGGTAGGATTTTAGCCAGCCTCTGAGTGTGCTTACATCTCATTGCTGTTGCCACACCTACTGTTTCTCCTAATTTTTTCTCTGCTTCTCCAATGCTCTAATACTTTTATTAACTATTTGAAAACGGATTGAAGTTTGGGACAACATCGCCTTTAGTATAACTTTAAGGTTTCTTAGGACTGTATACAGGTGTGGACTGACCATAGGCAAACCCAGGAGAATTCCCTGTAGACTGCACAGCATTGGAGCTGGCTGGCCTTCTGCTTCTAACACCACAATCTAATCATTGCCTCCCTAGTTTCTTGCCAGCCTCCACTTCCTGACCCCATTGCACCCCCATGTTCTGCAATATTCACTCTTTAATAACGCACACCGAAACTAAATGTGAATGCCAAAAAAGTTATTTATATCAAATAAAGTTCAAAAAGACAGACTATGTACAGTGATAATTTACAATAACTGAGCTCATATATATATATAAAAATCATAAAGCTTATGGACTCAATTAGAGATGAGCGAACTTCTTGAAAGTTCGATTCGGGCGATTCGCCGAATTTCCCCAAGAAATTCGGGTTCGCCCGAATCGAACTTTAACGAATCGCTCATCTGAAAAATAAAAATGCCGGCATGGTGGGAGCGGGCAGGCCGGCTACGCTGTCAGAGGACGCGTCATCAGAGGGCGCCTGAGAGCGGCGCTGGCCTCCACGCTCCGACCATGCAGGTAAGTGTTTGCTTTTTAAAAAAATGCCGGCATGGTGGGAGCGGGCAGGCCGGCTGCGCTGTCAGCGGGCCGGCTTCCGCCGCCCGCTGACAGCGTAGCCGGCCTGCCCGCTCCCACCATGCCGGCATTTTTTTTTCATTTCAGGGAAAATTCGATCGGCACGAACCAAAATATTTTCCCTGAAATTCGGAGCGAATTCCGGTTCGTCCGAACCGGTTCGCTCATCCCTAGTCTCAATGCCATTATTAATGCAACCAGGATCAATAGTAACAATATGTACATACAGTAATTAAAAAATATCAATATAAATGCAGCTGACTGGTCACAATAAATCAGACTGATGAAGCAAATGTGTTTCAGGGACAATGCTGACCCCTAGTGGTCATCAGGATGTATAGGTGCCCAACAATGCAATGTAATTAATGCATATCATAAAGCCGGTTGATTCCACAACAGGGCATGTATTTGAGTGCAATCATTTTTTATTTGGAATCAACCCATCTTTATGATATGCATTAATCACATTGTACTTGTTGGACACCTACACGTGCTGATGACCACCAGGGGTGTTCCTGAAACACATTTGCTTCATCAGCCTGATTTATTGTGACCAGGCAGCTGCATTTACATTGATATTTATTTACTGTATGTACAGATTGTTACTATTGATCCTGGTCGCATTAATAATGGCATTGAGACCTTAAGCCTTATGATTTTTGTATATATGAGCTCAGTTATTGTAAATTATCACTGTACATAATCTGTCTTTTTGAACTTTATTTGTTATAAATAACTTATTGGCATTCACATTTGTTTTCGGTGTGCGTTATAAAAGAGTGAATATTGCCTGCATCAGAGTCCCATTGGGTATTGCGACCTAGTTGCCGCACCCGACTAATTTCATTTTATCATAATTTCTAATGAGTGTGCTCCCTTTCAATTTTCATGGCTAATGAACCCCATGTTCTGCCCTCAATGCTATAGCATCAGTATCATATTCCCACTACTTTAGTTCCACCACTTTAAGAGTGTCGTATCCAAACCTACCCATCATCTGCCCTTGCAATATTATAGGCCCAGACTTATAACAGGCTGGTTTGTGGTCCCAGTCCCCCACTGGGTGTTTTCTTTCAATTTCCTTTTAAAGTGGTCCCACACCCATTTTCCACATGGGATCTGGGGTATCCAAAGTGCTGGAGCCCCCTAGTGCATAGCCTCCCCACCGCACTCCTCATCTGAACCTCAACCTGATGGTTGAATGGGCTGTCCCCAGGCAGATCAAGGTTCAAGTTCAAGGATTGTGGGGTACTTGGGGCCTACACGGAAGGGGAACCAGCAATCTGGAAGCCCCTCTGAGTCACAATACGGACCCATACCTATTAAGTAGAAAATGGGTGTGGGACCACTTCAAGCAAAGACAACCTTGTTATTGTCAAAACGACAGCAGTGTATGTGTCGTTGAGCAAATGAATGGTAGCCGGTGCTAATAAACAACTTGTTGAACCCCCCAACAAATGTTTAAAATAAATCCCTATAGTTTCCAATTTGGTGCAATTCTAAAATATGAGCATATTCAGACAAAATTAGATTCATGCCAAATTAATCCACTCATCTTAAGGATACTATTTGTCTCTGGTATGTGGTAGGGTGTATGGGAAAGTAATGAATGGTGTCTATTTTTCCCCTGTTATGCTTTATCAGGCACGATCCATGCCGGGTTTTCAGGACCCAGTTCACATTCCCCAGTCCTCTACAGGTTTTTCTCTGATTCCAGGCCTAGTACAGGTGATGAGGCTGATTGCAGGGGAAGCCTAAATTTAAGGAGCCGCTGAGCCTGTCAGTTGGCTGTTGACCAGCCTGGAGTAAGGAGCCCAGGCCGTACTGTTCAATGTGAATGAGAGAACTGGACTAAAGCCGAAGGACTTTGCTTCTGTTACCCCAAACTTGGACTTGTGGGGATTAACAGTGTGGGCTTGTGTGCCCTGAAAGTGGACCTTGTCCCATAAGGACTTTTTCAGCTTGCTACATTTTCTTACCCTGGACTTTGCTAAGAGCCGGTGAGGTAACCGTTTATACTGCATTTTGTGCTGCAATCATCTCTGATGTTAAGAGATGCTTTGGCTGTTGAATTCTTATTTTCAATAAATTACCTTTGATTTGAAGGAGAACTGTCGTCTGAGTCACTGCCGTTCGCCCCAATCTCTTACAATTGGTGGAGGATGCGGGCACAGTGACTGTTGCTAGGGCCAACGGAATGACAAAACACTGCATCTAACAGTGGGTGTCTTGGGTGAAAGCGGCAACCAAGATGTCTCACATGGAGGAAGTGATAAAGCAGCTGGTACAGGCTAACCTCCAGCATGGGTGGGCCCTGGAACAGCAGCAGCAGGCGATGGCCCAGCAGCAGCAAGCCATGGCACAACAGCACCAAGCCTAGCAGCAGGCCCTGGCACAACAGCAGCAGGCCCTGGCACAACAGCAGCAGGCCATGGCACAACAGCAGCAAGCACAGCAGCAGGCCATGGCAAACCAGCAGGAGACAAACCGCCTGTTGATGGAGCAGACTGCTGCGCTCAGAGAGACTGTTCTAACAAAAGTCTCACAACCTGAGAGAAACCCGGTCGAGACTGATGGGGCAAGGAGAGTCGTGCAGCGTGTCTTACAAAAGATGACCCCTGAGGATGTTGTGAACACTGAACTATCAAGTAGGCGTGGTAAAGCGCCTGATGTTCGAAGCAATAGTCGGATGTGATTTTCCCTTGTTCTGGGAGTTGTGGGAAAGAGGTAACACTTCTGCCGGCAGCGAAGAATCTACTGCAGAACCTGTAACTCTTCCCGTCGTTGAGTCGGGTGAAAATGTGGGTACCTCTGAATTATGCAGCGATGACCGTTTTCCACTACAGGTGTTGGCAGGTGAGGATGACGAGACTTCCCTCCCTGATCAGCAGGTCTTAGACCTCGAAGTGGGTCGGGGTAATTTTGGGTCGGAACAGTTAAGAGACCCCACTTTGGGGACCGCAAGAGCGAATGTCACAGTGTTGAATGGTGTGCCTCAGGAACCAGAAGCTGACCAGAAATTTCCACACTTCGCCATGTATGGGGATCTGGTATATCGGGTCTCCAAAATTAATAATGAAATTGTGGAACAGCTTCTGGTACCTAAGCCATACCATCGCATGGTGCTGGAGATCGCCCATAGTCATGTGCTTGGAGGGCATTTGGGGACTAATAAGACCCAAGAGAGAGTTCTCCAAAGGTTCTTTTAGCCTGGGGTATATGAGAAAATAAAAAGGTACTGTGAGTCCTGCCCTACGTGCCAGTTAAGTGCCCCAACATCACATTTCCGGAGTCCCTTGGTGCCACTTCCCATAATTGAGGTTTCCTTCGAGAGAATTGCCATGGATTTGGTGGGGACCATTTTGAAGTCTGCCCAAGGACACCAATAGATACTAGTGGTACTAGATTATGCTACCCACCACCCGGAAGCAGTTCCGCTAAGAAACATGGCCTCCAAGAATATTGCCAAGGAACTGTTTCTTATGTTCTCCCGTGTAGGGATTCCGAAGAAAATCCTAACTGACCAGGGAATGCCCTTCATGTCAAAGGTCATGAAGAAGCTGTGCAAGCTGTTTAAAATCACCCATCTCTGCATCTCAGTGTACCACCCTCAAACAGACGGCTTAGTAGAGAGGTTTAACAAAACCCTTAAGCACATGCTAAAGAAAGTCGTAGAACGGGATGGCCGTGATTGGGACTGTTTATTGCCATATCTCATGTTTTCCATCTGGGAGGTACCCCAGGTGTCTACAGGGTTTTCGCCTTCTGAGCTAGTGTATGGCAGGCACCCCCGGGGTTTGTTAGACATAGCAAAGGAAACCTGGGAGACTGAGGCCACCTCATACAAAAGTATAATTGAACATGTGGCCCAGATGCAGGACCGAATAGAAAATTGGAATATTTATATTTTATATTTCTGTATTAGTCCCCATGTATTATTAAGACATGGACATTCTTTTCTGTGCTGCTTAAACCGGACCTTCAGCGTGATTTAATGAAAAGCCCAAACTCTTAAAAAACGGTACCCCATCATCTAAAATTAATATATTTTATGTTTTTAGTCACTAACTTATTATTCTTTCCCCCACTGGGCTGCAACTCTGTTCAGGAATTTAGGATACGGGCGCCGCCATCTTGACTCAGAAGCATCACACTTACTGAGGAGAAGCGAGTGGGATAAGGTACAGGGGGGCGGGTTATAGCTGTGCTTTGCTCAGACAGAGCAGAGCTGGGGTCAGGTAAAGGTCAGCAGTCCAAGAATGCAGAGCAGCACAGTCAGGAGGCACTTCCTGTTTGCAGGCTGCCTGATAAGATGGCGGCTTCCATAAGCCGCCATCTTGGATGTTTAAAGGCTCATAACATGCAGGAGATGCAGGTAGGATGATTTTTAATGTGGACAATCTGTATGTACAGGGTGTGCAAAACATATAAGATAGACTCTTATTCAGAGTGAAGGTCCGCTTTAAATAATGACAGCAAAAGTATGGTTAATTCTTCCCTTGCTGCTGAAATAATGGCGCAAAGGATGAGTACTCATATTTAATCTTCAATCAGACCAATGTATTTAATTTTACTGATATTTTTTGCCTTTGCGAGGCGGAGATTTCCGACCTCGCACGAAGCCCTTCTCAGCCTTGCTGGCGGAGATGACCGAACGGCTTCAGGGAGATTGATTCCCCTCATGTCGGCAGAAAAACTCGAGGCTCATATAGCGGAACGAGCCGAACCTCCTCCTGACTCGGCGGAATTAGCCGAGTTTCTTCAGCCTTTCCCCGACCGCTGCCGAGGTTGCGCGTGTTGGAGAGGGCGGGGCCATTACATCTAGAATAAGCTTTTATCTTCCGGCGTCTCTTCACCTGCCGGATAGCGAGCGGGTGATCAGCGCGCCGCTACGGAAGGTAAGATTCTTAATCTTTTTTATGTTAATTAGAGATTTTAACCGCATCAGTGTTTGCGTACATAGAACTTTTATTGAAGCCGCAATTTCCCTGCCACTAGCCTTTGAGAAAGCTGTTTATCAGTGAAACACGTCAGGCGGGGCAGCGGCATTTACTATCTTCAAAGAGGAAGAGTACCCGCCTAGGAATACTTCAGTCCATACCATACCCATACCTACTAGTGGCCGTAGTGGAGGAGGGAAAGTAGGACTACTTCCTTATGGTTTTTATTATCTGCCCATTTGATTTGGACCTTTTGTAAGTGCAGCTTTATTATTAAAAAGTTTTAAAAATACTTTTATGGGGTTGCACTAGTTTTCTATGTCCTTTTTCCTACATGATCATATGATGACAATGGACCGAGATATATAAGCACTTCGGGAGCATTTCTCATTATATTTTTGGAATTATCAACGGAGTACGGTTCCAATATATACAAGGAGTTTTCTATATTATGTTCTGGTAAGCACACATCTGTTTGGTGGTGAACACTTGCGGACTGCTGGAGGGTGCATGTCTTTGGGATATCTGCTTGACTCACCAAATAATTGATTTCTTGGAGAACTTTCACATCTATCAGCAGTGCATGCACCTCGGGACAAGTGTGACATATTTATTGATGAACTTCCTGCTTTGTGAATGCACTTATTTCTTTTGCTCTGTGCCTTAAAAATTCTATAAATATGGGGAAGGGTTTAATTAATAAAAATTTTGATGCCAATTTGAAAATCATCCTCAGGTGGTATTTGGTTTCTGCAAAAATGTCAAGTATATTCCCGGGTGTCTCCTCAGGCTGTGTCAGAGGAGACATGTGGCTCATTTGGTGGCTATGCCCCAAAGTAAGATAAATTTGGCAGTGAGTATCCGACCTTATCAGTAAAGTAAGAAAGAATGAGATGAAATGCAATCCAGAAGAAGCTCTCCTGGGAAGAATAACATTTAAAGGGAATAAATCTCAAACGACAACAGTCTCAAGTGACGCTGTGTGGTTCCATGGGTATTGCATAATAAGATGGCTTTCAAGGCTTTTTGGGGACAGTAGGGCTCAACCCAGAGCTCTCTCCCACCTCTCTTTTTTTCTTTTTGTTAGTTTTAGATCTTAGGGTTTTTTTCTTTTTCCCTTTATTTTTAGTCTTACAATTTTGAAGATGGAAAATGGATAATAATGTTAATGAAGGTTACACTTATGGCATCATGAAAATGCTGACTATGGGATTTGGGTTTTTAAAACTCGAACTAGTTTGAACAGGGGTATCCTGGAAGTAGGTGAGTATACCGATCAGGTTGCAGGGGTCCCCGAGGGCTTTACATTGCATTCTAATTGGGATGCCCTCTAGGAGAAATATTTTATTGGCCTGGAGTCATTTGACTTCTGGTCCGCTTTGATGTTTTGGCTGGATTGGTGGTAGTGGTAAATATAGAGAGGCACCATGTTCAGTAATTGGAGGAGGGCAGGGATTTCATGCCTAGTGGATTGCCTTGAGGGTTCCACAGTGGCCACTTTCCAGCAGTTAAGGGATAAGTCTCAGTTTTAGTCTAAAGAATCTGCAGATTAAGCATTTTATTAACTCAGTAATGAAAGACGTGATAGATGGGACCCAATTTACACCCTTTGAAAAGCCCTGTAGGCAGGATCCGAGAGGTAGGGGGGCAGGGGCGTTCTTGGAGATCTATAGTCAGTTAAGCAGAGCCTCGCTTGGACTGGGGTTGACATATAGGCAAAAATGGGAAAGAGATGAAGGAGTAGCGAGAGTGGCAGAGGATGTGGCTGACTTCGTTTGGCTCAGCATCATCAGTCATGTTGGTTGAGGTGAATATTGACTTTCAGAGGCTGTAGCTCAGAGGGGTCCTACCGACATGTCTGGTGGGATTGTGTCAGGGTCAAGGGTTTTTGAAGAAAGAGTTTGAACCCCTGGATTGCCCTTCTAAATGGTCCCATTGGTCGACGATCAAGGAACCAGAGGTGTTTGGAATACCATATTCTGACAGGAGCTTGGAGAACGCCTGACCTGCACTTTAGGGTATTTAAAAATAAGGTTAATTACATAATGGCGATGGAGAAGTTGTCTGTTATTCATAACAGGGATTTGGAGAGATTTCGGGAAATGTGGGCTCCATGGATACAAGAGTTTATGCCGGCAGATTTCGATACTAACTGTGTGATAGAGTGATCTTCTCTTTTTCTTCTTTTGGCTTTCGTTTCTTTCTTCTGTTTTTTTTTCCTCTTCCTGTCCCTCATCCTCTCCCCTCCCCTGATCAGCATAGTTCATCAGCAAACCTCTTCGATGGGGTCTGCTGTGGGTCTGAGTTGCAGTATAATGGCAAAGGACCTTGGTGCCAAGACTAAGGTGGTGATTAGAGATGAGCGAACTTTTGAAAAATTCGATTCGACGGATTCGCCAAATTTTCCGACAAAAATAGTTTCGACCCGAATTTATTCGCGACGAATCGCTATTAAAAACGGCTATTTCTGAGCCTCCTAGAGCCTCAATAGGGTTGTAAACCATTCTGCCTTGCTGTAACACGCATAGGATGCGTGCTGGGTTAGTTAAATAATACTTTGAATAAATATCACATGCAGATCAGAGGCATCGCTAATAGAATCGCAGAGCGGCACAATTGCAGAGAGTTGAAGTGGCATCACTATGAGGGACAGGAGCCCAAACATTGATTTAAAGAGACAGTGGAGTTGGCAGCAGCAGGAGCCCAAAAATTGGATGAATCACACCCTGGAGTTGGCAGCAGCAGCAGCAGGAGCCCAAACATTACTTTAAAGAGACACTGGAGTTGGCTTCAGGAGCCCAAAAATTGGATGATTCACACCCTGGAGTTGGCAGCAGCAGCAGCAGGAGCCCAAATATTACTTTAAAGAGACCCTGGGGTTGGCTTCATTAGCCCAAAAATTGGATGAATCACACCCTGGAGTTGGCAGCAGCAGCAGCAGGAGCCAAAACATTACTTTAAAGAGACACTGGAGTTGGCTTCAGGAGCCCAAAAATTGGATGAATCACACCCTGGAGTTGGCAGCAGCAGCAGCAGGAGCCCAAACATTACTTTAAAGAGACACTGGAGTTGGCTTCAGGAGCCCAAAAATTGGATGATTCACACCCTGGAGTTGGCAGCAGCAGCAGGAGCCCAAATATTACTTTAAAGAGACCCTGGGGTTGGCTTCAGGAGCCCAAAAATTGGATGAATCACACCCTGGAGTTGGCAGCAGCAGCAGCAGGAGCAAGAACATTACTTTAAAGAGACACTGGAGTTGGCTTCAGGAGCCCAAAAATTGGATGAATCACACCCTGGAGTTGGCAGCAGCAGCAGCAGCAGCAGCAGGAGCCCAAACATTACTTTAAAGAGACACTGGAGTTGGCTTCAGGAGCCCAAAAATTGGATGATTCACACCCTGGAGTTGGCAGCAGCAGCAGCAGCAGCAGGAGCCCAAACATTACTTTAAAGAGACACTGGGGTTGGCAGCAGGAGCCCAAAGATTGGATGAATCACACCCTGGAGTTGGGAGCAGCAGCAGCAGCAGGAGCCCAAACATTACTTTAAAGAGACACTGGGGTTGGCTTCAGGAGCCCAAAAATTGGATGATTCACACCCTGGAGTTGGCAGCAGCAGCAGCAGGAGCCCAAATATTACTTTAAAGAGACCCTGGGGTTGGCTTCAAGAGCCCAAAAATTGGATGAATCACACCCTGGAGTTGGCAGCAGCAGCAGCAGGAGCCCAAACATTACTTTAAAGAGACACTGGGGTTGGCAGCAGGAGCCCAAAGATTGGATGAATCACACCCTGGAGTTGGCAGGAGTTGGCAGCAGCAGCAGCAGCAACAGGAGCCCAAACATTACTTTAAAGAGACACTGGGGTTGGCTTCAGGAGCCCAAAAATTGGATGAATCCCACCCTGGAGTTGGCAGCAGCAGCAGCAGGAGCCCAAATATTACTTTAAAGAGACCCTGGGGTTGGCTTCAGGAGCCCAAAAATTGGATGAATCACACCCTGGAGTTGGCAGCAGCAGTAGCAGGAGCCAAAACATTACTTTAAAGAGACACTGGAGTTGGCTTCAGGAGCCCAAAAATTGGATGAATCACACCCTGGAATTGGCAGCAGCAGCAGCAGGAGCCCAAATATTACTTTAAAGAGACACTGGAGTTGGCTTCAGGAGCCCAAATATTGGATGAATCACACCCTGGAGTTGGCAGCAGCAGCAGGAGCCCAAACATTACTTTAAAGAGACACTGGAGTTGGCTTCAGGAGCCCAAAAATTGGATGAATCACACCCTGGAGTTGGCAGCAGCAGCAGCAGGAGCCAAAACATTACTTTAAAGAGACACTGGAGTTGGCTTCAGGAGCCCAAATATTGGATGAATCACACCCTGGAGTTGGCAGCAGCAGCAGGAGCCCAAACATTACTTTAAAGAGACACTGGAGTTGGCTTCAGGAGCCCAAAAATTGGATGAATCACACCCTGGAGTTGGCAGCAGCAGTAGCAGGAGCCAAAACATTACTTTAAAGAGACACTGGAGTTGGCTTCAGGAGCCCAAAAATTGGATGAATCACACCCTGGAGTTGGCAGCAGCAGCAGCAGGAGCCCAAATATTACTTTAAAGAGACACTGGAGTTGGCTTCAGGAGCCCAAAAATTGGATGATTCACACCCTGGAGTTGGCATCAGCAGGAGCCCAAAAATTGGCCTAAAGACATAAATATGTTTTGCACCATTTGGAAAGTGTAAAACGTGGCACCATGCTGAATCTAGTCGCATGCATCAGGCATTGGTGGGTGGAAATCCTGGCTGATCCATCCCTGATTCATTTTGACAAAGGTGAGTCTCTCCACATTTTTAGTTGACAGACGAGTTCTCCTCGCCGTAACTATGGCCCCCGCCGCACTAAACACCCGCTCAGATGGCACGCTACTTGCCGGGCGGATCCTCAAGGTGTGTTGGCATGGTCATGTCAAAGTATGACATGACCTGCTGGTTCAGGTCCTGCTCCAGGTCTTCCTGCTGCTCATGAGTAGCCTCACTATGCGGGTGTAGAAAGCTACTCATTAGCGACTGAAGACTGAGGCTGCTGCTGATGGAGCTGCTGCTGCTGCTCCTGCCAACCCCCCCAGCGGCCATGGCAGTGGAAGGTGAGCGCAGAGGTCCCCTCGAGTCAGACCTGCGAGAGTATGGACCATGGCACAGATAGGCATCGGCCAACTGCCTACGTAGAATGTCTTTGTAGTAGTTGAGTTTGTCCTCCCTCTCGGTGGGTTTAAAAAATGCCCCCATTTTGTGCCGGAAGCGAGAGTCCAATAAGGTGGACAGCCAGAAGTCATCCCGCTGACAGATGGAAACAATTCTGGGGTCACTACGCAAGCACGTGAGCATGCTTCCTGCCATTTGTGCAAGTGACTCGGATGGACTACCTGTCTCCATCTCCACTGCATACTGCCACGGTGTGCCCGGGTCCTCTGTCTCGCCTTCCTCAAAAACCTCTAGCTCCTCTGGCTGCTCCTGCTCCTCCTCTCCTGTCCGCTGACTAGATAAACCAGCCATTTCGCCAAGCCTAAACTGTGTTTCGCTGGGCAACTCCTCCTCCTCCTCTTCCTCCTCCTCCTCCAGTTCAGCTCCAACGGGGTTCATGTGGCCGTAAGATGTAAACGCCATGTCTCCAGTGCCCTGACCAGACATGGTTTCCAACAGCTGTAGTACATGAAGCAGTGGAATCACGTCGTTCATCCCGTAATCCTGCCGACTGACAAATAAAGTGGCTTCCTCAAAGGGCCTGAGCAAACGGCAGGTGTCCCGTATGAGCTGCCACTGGTTGACATTGAAGTTACACAGGGGAGTCCCCCTATCTACTTGGATCATCAGGAAATCCGTGATGGCTTTTCTCTGTTCATATAATCGGTCCTACATGTGAAGGGTGGAATTCCAACGGGCGGAAACATCGCAAATCAGACTATGTTGGGGGATACCATTCTGACGCTGTAGCTCAAGAAGGGTGTGTTTGGCGGTGTATGAGTGGCTGAAGTGCATGCAAAGTTTCCTTGAAGTTGTTAGGATGTCTTGCAGATGGGGGGAACACTTCAGAAACCGCTTGACAACCAGATTGAAGATGTGAGCCATGCAGGGGGCATGGGTCAGGCTTCCTTGGCGCAGCACAGACAAAATGTTCTTCCCATTGTCGGTAACCATGATTCCCATTTTAAGTTTTCTTGGAGTAAGCCATGTTTGGATTTCCTTATGAATACATTTAAGCAGTTCCTCCCCTGTGTGACTCGCCAAGACAAACCATGTGAAGCACTGCGTGACACCTCCGTGCCCTGCACACATGGTAGACTGGAGGGGCACTGAGACTTGAGCCTACAGTGGAGGGTGAGGAGATGGCGGAGGATGAGGAGGCCAAGTCGCACGGTGTCACAGGCCCAACGGGCAGGGAGCGCGGAGGCCGAAGCGGCGTGACCTGTCCAAGTTGCTGCTGCTGCTGCAAAGGGACCACATTCACCCAGTGGGCCGTAAACGACATGTACTGTCCCTGTTACAGCTCCAGATGTCGGCGCTGCCATGCACTTTGCTACACACCAACAGGCTCAAGGACTGGCCCACCTTCAGTTCAACAAAAGTGTGCAGCGCTGGTACTGCCTTCTTGGCAAAGAAATGACGGCTTGGGACTCTCCACCTCGGCTCGGCACAAGCCATCAGTTCTCTGAAAGGTGCAGATTCCACCACCTGAAAAGGGAGCGACTGCAGCACCAGCAACTTGGACAGGAGCACATTCAGCTTCTGCGCCGTAGGATGAGTGGGCGCATACTGCTGTCTCTTGGACATGGCTTTGCTGATGGATTGCTGGCGGGATGCATGACTTGCAGGAGGAGGAGGAGGAGCAGGAGCGACAGAGGATGGGTATGACGCACAGCTGCCTTCGGCTGAGGTGCTGGAGCCTTGGCTGGCAGAAATTGGGAGGGGCGTGCCACTTGGTGAGGAAGCAGACTGGACCACCCCTTGGGAGCCTCGGTTCTCCCAGGTCGCTTTATGGTGACGCATCATATGTTGACGCAGGGCCGTGGTGCCAACATTTGGACCCTGGCCACGCTTCACCTTTTGCCTACATATCTTGCATGTGGCCATGTTACCCTCCTGCGGATGCTTCAGGAAAAACTGCCACACTGCCGAGTAGCTACTTTTCCCACCCCATGGCCTCACTGATTCACTGCTGCTGTTGCCAGCTCCAGGAACCCCTGCTCCACTACCTCCCGATAAGGTAGACTGCCGCACAGCAGGTGCTCTACCCCGGCCCTGGCCCCGGTCGGCTCAAGCCTTTGGAATTGTGCCCCCATGCTGACTGCTACCACCTTGCTGCCTCAGCTGCTGACTCCGGGGCAACCTGCGCCCCTCTTCTCCTGATGATGACGATGAAGCCCCTTCATCACCCGGCTCCCAAGTGCGATCGGCTTCATCGTCATCATCATCATCATCACCGAGTTGTGGCTGTACGTCACTGATGTTCGTGGATTCGTCAACAGTGTCTGGCGCAGGAGCTAGAACGCTCGCAGCACCCACGACACTGTCCACATCACTATTTGTCTGCCTAGCTAAAGAAGCCACCTCCATTTCTTGGCTGGGCAGTAGCTGCTGACTGTCCTCTATCTGATCGTCCTCCTCACTAAAGAGTGTAGCTGAACCCAAAGCATAGGATACGTCGCTGGGGGAGGGAACGGCGTAGGACAGAGGCAATGGGAGGACAGGGACTGCTCTCGGGGCATGCCAACTCAGGGTTGTGTCAGAGGAACCTACCGACCCTAGACTGGGGGTCTCAGACGTAAGTTGTGATGATGTTGTTGATGAGCGCGTCAACCAATCTACCACGGCAGATGCGTTACTGGTGGAGACCCGACCGCTAGCAGATACTGGCAGATTAGGTCTCTCAGCGTGACTCCTGCTGCTACTGGCCCCCAGTCTGCTGCGAGCTCTGCCTGCGGAATCTTGGCCTCTGCCACTCCTCTTTTCACTTCCAGGCACTTGTCTGCCCGACATAGTCTAACTGGCGTGGTAGTAGGTGATATTTTAAGAACCCCCAGGCAGCGGTGGGTCTATATGAAACAGAATATAATGCACACCAAAAGTGAGCAGTAACACTCAGCCTCCAACAGGCCTGCCTAGTGTAAATCAGAGAGCTGCTTAGTGTAAATAAAGAGGGGTATGCTATGTTACAGAATGGGATACCCCAACAGCCAGCAGTGCACCTGGCAGCAGTAAGACTATGCACAGCAAAAGTGTCTTTATCAGGCCTAATTTCTATTAGAATAAGTGCAAATGGTTATGGTATTAAATAGAGGCTGCTGTAGTCACAGAATGGGATGCCCCAAAAACCAGAGAGCACCTGGCAGCAGTGAGACTATGCACAGCAAAAGTGTCTTTATCAGGCCTAATTTCTATTAGAATAAGTGCAAATGGTTATGGTATTAAATAGAGACTGGTGTAGTCACAGAATGGGATGCCCCAAAAACCAGAGAGCACCTGGCAGCAGTGAGACTATGCACAGCAAAAGTGTCTTTATCAGGCCTAATTTCTATTAGAATAAGTGCAAATGGTTATGGTATTAAATAGAGGCTGGTGTAGTCACAGAATGGGATGCCCCAAAAACCAGAGAGCACCTGGCAGCAGTGAGACTATGCACAGCAAAAGTGTCTTTATCAGGCCTAATTTCTATTAGAATAAGTGCAAATGGTTATGGTATTAAATAGAGGCTGGTGTAGTCACAGAATGGGATGCCACAAAAACCAGAGAGCACCTGGCAGCACTAAGACTATGCGCAGCAAAAGTGTCTTTATCAGGCCTAATTTCAATTAGAATAAGTGCAAATGGTTATGGTATTAAATAGAGGCTGGTGTAGTCACAGAATGGGATGCCCCAACCAGAGTGCACCTGGGAGCAGTACTATGCACAGCAAAAGTGTCTTTATCAGGCCAAATGACTTTTAGAATAAGTGCAAAGGGTTATAGTAAATAGAGGCTGGTGTAGTCACAGAATGGGATGCCCCAACCGCAGAGCACCTGGGAGCAGTAGTACTATGCAAAGCAAAAGTGTCTTTATCAGGCCAAATGACTTTTAGAATAAGTGCAAAGGGTTATAGTAAATAGAGGCTGTGTAGTCACAGAACGGGATGCCACAACAGCAGTGCACCTGGGAGCAGTAGTACTATGCAAAGCAAAAGTGTCTTTATCAGGCCAAATGACTTTTAGAATAAGTGCAAAGGGTTATAGTAAATAGAGGCTGGTGTAGTCACAGAACGGGATGCCACAACAGCAGTGGACCTGGGAGCAGTAGTACTATGCAAAGCAAAAGTGTCTTTATCAGGCCAAATGACTTTTAGAATAAGTGCAAGGGGTTATAGTAAATAGAGGCTGGTGTAGTCACAGAATGGGATGCCCCAACAGCAGTGCACCTGGGAGCAGTAGTACTATGCAAAGCAAAAGTGTCTTTATCAGGCCAAATGACTTTTAGAATAAGTGCAAAGGGTTATAGTAAATAGAGGCTGGTGTAGTCACAGAATGGGATGCCCCAACCAGAGTGCACCTGGGAGCAGTACTATGCACAGCAAAAGTGTCTTTATCAGGCCAAATGACTTTTAGAATAAGTGCAAAGGGTTATAGTAAATAGAGGCTGGTGTAGTCACAGAACGGGATGCCCCAACCGGAGAGCACCTGGGAGCAGTACTATGCACAGCAAAAGTGTCTTTATCAGGCCAAATGACTTTTAGAATAAGTGCAAAGGGTTATAGTAAATAGAGGCTGGTGTAGTCACAGAACGGGATGCCACAACAGCAGTGCACCTGGGAGCAGTAGTACTATGCAAAGCAAAAGTGTCTTTATCAGGCCAAATGACTTTTAGAATAAGTGCAAAGGGTTATAGTAAATAGAGGCTGGTGTAGTCACAGAATGGGATGCCCCAACCAGAGTGCACCTGGGAGCAGTACTATGCACAGCAAAAGTGTCTTTATCAGGCCAAATGACTTTTAGAATAAGTGCAAAGGGTTATAGTAAATAGAGGCTGGTGTAGTCACAGAACGGGATGCCCCAACCGGAGAGCACCTGGGAGCAGTACTATGCACAGCAAAAGTGTCTTTATCAGGCCAAATGACTTTTAGAATAAGTGCAAAGGGTTATAGTAAATAGAGGCTGGTGTAGTCACAGAACGGGATGCCACAACAGCAGTGCACCTGGGAGCAGTAGTACTATGCAAAGCAAAAGTGTCTTTTTCAGGCCAAATGACTTTTAGAATAAGTGCAAAGGGTTATAGTAAATAGAGGCTGGTGTAGTCACAGAATGGGATGCCCCAACCAGAGTGCACCTGGGAGCAGTACTATGCACAGCAAAAGTGTCTTTATCAGGCCAAATGACTTTTAGAATAAGTGAAAAGGTTTATAGTAAATAGAGGCTGGTGTAGTCACAGAATGGGATGCCTCACAGCAGACTTGAGATCAGTTCAGTATATATGCACAGTAAGTGTATAAGCAGCCTGAAAATGCTAACAAAGCCAGTCAGCCAGCCAGTAACACTGGGTGAAAAAAAAAAAATCTCCCTGTGACTGCCTCCGATTTTTCCTAACTTTCCCTGTTTTTCGCTGACTTTCTGTCTGTCTCCTGCCTGTCTCCAGCCTGTCCCTGTCTGTCCCTGTCTGTCTAACTGTCTCTCTCCCTGCCTACAGCAGCGTCCTGTCTCTCACGAATGCAATAGAGAAATGAGGAAAAGCAAGATGGCCGCCGGCCTTAAATAGCGCTGTGACATCACCGGGCTTGCTGGCTGCTGATAGGCTGCATGTGACTGTCCCAGCTTGCACTGGCGCGGGGTTGATGTCTGGACATGTCCCGTCCGCCATCTTAGAATGCCTGTAATGTAAATGAATGGATGTTAAAGGAAAACTTCGAGCGATCGAATCGCGGAGAAATTCGGATTCGATCCGAATCGAATTTTTCATGAAATTCGGATCTAATCCGGGTTCGTCCAGATCGATTCGCTCATCCCTAGTGGTGATTCTTACAAAAACAAATGTACATTCAGGCTGTTGTGTTGCTGGAGATGTAACATGGCGATCAAAGATGGAGAAGGTAAACAAAGGTCCAATGTCGTTTAATATGCCCTTTATTGTATTTTTGAATAATTTGTACATCAATACTTTCAATAAAAATGCATTGACAATAAAAAAATAGAGAGAGGCACAATTTCATGTTCCAGGGTATGGATGAACAATTTTATTCCTTGGGTGGAGGGTGCATAATAATTTTCCTGAGGAGTCATAAATTTATGTTCCTGAGGGTGGAGGAAAGGAGAGGGATATTTTTATACTATATATTATACAATACAGGAGAATTGGAGAGATAATTATTGTTGGGCAAACCACAAAGTTGGGGTTGGCACCAGACTTTGCGAGTTTGGGTAACTGACCACGGACTTCAGCTAGATGTTTGTGTTCGAGTTCTGCGTTCAGCCAAACCCGGAAAAGCTGGCTCATGGGCTTCTGAGCAGCTTATCTCAGTTCAGCTTAGCTCAACTTTTAGGCCAAGTGGCAAGTGAGTGGTGTGCTTTTACCTAATGCAGGGTGTACAGCATATAGGAAGCTGCAGTACACTTACTGGAGCATATTTTTTCTGTTTCTGGTGGTGGGGGAATGGGATATTTACATATTTAATAAGGTTGAATAAAGACATATGTCCATCAAGTTCTACCAAGGGGTAGGGGAAGTTATTTTTTATTTTATTTTATTTATTTCTTTACTGATAACTAATAGTAACTGTTAATGTTATTTTCTTCTAAATAAGCATCTAATCCATTTTTGAAGCTGTCCGCGGTTGATGCTGTAGCAAGCTTCTGTAGAAGGTTATTCCACAGATTTATAGTTCCTATGGTAAAAAAATAATTGCTGCCTCCGAAGACTGAATTTCTTTTTTTCCTGTCAAAGGGAGTGCCTCCTTGTCTTTAGAGAGGATTTTACCTGAAACAGTGTTTTCCCATATTTTTTGTATAACCCATTTATATTGATAGAAGTTAATCATGAAGAGGTTAAAGTGTCTGCCTATTCATTATGGACGCTGACTCTTGGAGCAGTAAAGCCCAACTTTTATTCTTGGAAGCCAACATTCTTCATTAAAGATTTGGGGAGGGGGTGGAAAATCCAACGCCACCTAGACATGTGTAAAAGAATTAAAAGCCACCACACCACGTCATAATATTATTTGCTGTTATTCGTCTGTCAGTTCATTATAATTTGGTCATAGGTGTCATCCTTCTGTCCTTTAAGGTCCTGCGAATAGAAACAGAATTATTAAAAGATTGGGCCAAATTCGGAACAAATAACATAAAGGTTAGACATGTTCAAGTGCTCGACCATGTAGCCCTTGAGAGATGTTTGTTAAAGAGTATGCTATATTTAGGGAATACTCATAGCCACCGGTTATAACCCACAGTAGCCTGGCATTTGCTGGTTTTGCAGACTCAGGATTTTTTATTTTATAGACATAGTTACATAGTTAATACGATTGAAAAAAGACACATGTCCATCAAGTTCAACCAAGGGTGTTGGGGTAAGGGAAGTTATTTTTTATGTTATAGGGGAAGCTATTTATTTTATTTTTGGGGGTTTTTTTTGTTTGTTGTTTTTACTGATAACCGCTAATAGTAACTGTTAATGTTATTTTCTTTTAAATAAGCATCTAATCCTTTTTTGAAGCTGTCAGCGGTTGATGCTGTAACAAGCTTCTGTGGGAGGCTATTCCATATATTTATAGTTCTTTTGGTAAAAAATGATTGTCGCCTCCAGAGACTAAATTTATTTTTTTCCAGTCGAAGGGAGTGCCCCCTTGTCTTTAGAGAGGATTTTACCTGAAATAGTGTTTCCCCATATTTTTGTATGGGCCATTTATATATTTATACAAGTTAATCATGTCCCCCCTCAGCCGTCTCCTCTCAAGACTAAACAGATTTAATTCCCGTAATCTTTCCTCATAACTAAGATCCTTCATTCCTCTTATTAGTTTTGTGGCTCTTCTCTGCACCCTTTCGCTTCGGCACCTATGAATAGGTGCCCAGAACTGGACGGCATATTCCAGGTGAAGGTGCACCAGTGCCTTGGAAAGAGGCAAAATTACATCCCTATCCCGTGATTCCATGCCTGATAAAAATATATTGCTCAGTTTGCTTGCATAGGCCCTCTTTTTCCTGCCTACTGTATATGTAGGCAAGTCTTCTTCCTTGTAAGCCACCTACATGTCCTTTCCAACAGTGGCGCACACAGGATTTTGCCCTGGGGGGGGGGGTCCATTTGGGGTTGGAGGGGAGCGTGGCCTGGAAGAGATGTGGCACCTCATGAGAAGCATACCTCTAAATTAGAAAGACTAAAAAAACTAAAAGATGAGAAGGGGGAGGATATTTTGCAATTAAACCATGTCCCCTGTTCACACCCATGCCAAACCACTAACTAGTGGCATAACTAATTGTTCCATGGCCCTGGTGCAGACATTAAATGGGGACCTTCCAAGGCTCATACAGTAGCATTTTTTCTGTCCTTTTTAGACTTTCAACTTTTTAATTGAACGCAGCTAGACAACTAAAGTCTGGGGGCCTTATTTATTTTGTGCGCCTTTTAGCAAGTGACTATAGCGCCAGCTTTAAAGCACCAGCATTCCCGTCTTATCTAGCGCTGTGTACTACAGATGTAGCACTCATTAACTGATGCTCAGCCTGTTGAAATATCTCACAAAGAGGCAATTGAAAATGATTTAAGATTTTTAAATAGCTTGATGCACCGGTGCACCAAGTTGAGTTTTAAGGAATGCTGCATCTGTTCATTGGCGCTAGCAGTCGCACCAATATACCGTATTTTGCGCCCTATAAGACGCACTTATTTTTCCCCAAAAGTGGGGGAAAAATGTCAGTGCGCCTTATCGGGCGAATGTAAAAAAAAAAAAAATTTAAAAAAAAAATTAAAAAAAAAAAAAACTCACCCGTCCCCGGCGCTCCCGCGTTGTCTGCCACACTGCGAGAGGCCAGAGGAGCGGCGGGGGCTCTGTCCCGGCCCCGCCGCTACGATCGCTGTCTTTTCAGGCAGCGATGACAGCGGCGGGGCCAGAGACAGAGCCCCTGCCGCTCCTCCATCTGCTGCCGGGCTCAGAGCACACGCGAGCACGAAGGTCCCGGCAGTGGGTGGGCGTGGCCTGCACCGGCGCAGGCCACGCCCACCCGCTGCCCGGGCCTTCGTGCTTGCATGTGCCCAGAACAACAGCAGATGGAGGAGCGGCAGGGGCTCTGTCTCTGGCCCCGCCGCTGACATCGCTGCCTGAAAAGACAGCGATCGCAGCGGCGGGGCCGGGACAGAGCCAGCTCGTGAATGGGGCGGGCGTGGCCTGCGTCGACGCTGCGGCGCAGGCCACGCCCACCCCATTCACGGAGCGGTGTCAGCGGACAGGTTAGTTTAACTTTTTTTTTTTTTAATATGGCGCCTGCCTATACTAATGGGGGGAGGGGGTGGGAATGGGGGGAGAGGGGCCACACTGCCTATGGGAATGGGGGGATGGGGATGCCACACAGCCTTTGGGAATGGGGGGAGGGGTATGCCACACAGCCTATGGGAATGGGGGGAGGGGGATGCCACACAGCCTTTGGGAATGGGGGGATGGGGATGCCACACAGCCTATGGGAATGGGGGGAGGGGGATGCCACACAGCCTATGGGAATGGGGGGAGGGGGATGCCACACAGCCTTTGGGAATGGGGGGGAGGGGGATGCCACACAGCCTTTGGGAATGGGGGGAGGGGGATGCCACACAGCCTATGGGAATGGGGGAGGGGGATGCCACACAGCCTATGGGAATGGGGGGATGGGGATGCCACACAGCCTATGGGAATGGGGGAGGGGGTGGCCACACAGCCTATAATAATGGGGGAGGGGGATGCCACACAGCCCATGCTAATGGGGAAAGGGGGATGCCACACAGCCTATACTAATGGGGGGAGGGGGAAAGCCACACAGCCTATACTAATGGGGGGAGGGGGATGCCACACAGCCTATGGGAATGGGGGGAGGGGGATGCCACACAGCCTATGGGAATGGGGAGAGGGGGATGCCACACAGCCTATGGGAATGGGGGAGGGGGTGGCCCCACAGCCTATAATAATGGGGGAGGGGGATGCCACACAGCCCATGCTAATGGGGAGAGGGGGATGCCACACAGCCTATGGGAATGTGGGGAGAGGGATGCCACACAGCCTATAATAATGGGGGGAGAGGGGGATGCCACACAGCCAATGGGTATATCGGGAATGGGAGGGGGGATGCCACACTGGATATACGGGGAATGGGATGGGGGCATGCTACACTGTCTATGGAATAGGGGCATCCCACACTGCCTATGGGAATTGGATAGGGGAATGCCACAATGTCTGTAATGGTGCGTTTTTGTTTTAAAATTTTTTTTTTCTTATTTTCTTCCCCCAAATCCTAGGTGCGTCTTATGGGCATGTGCGTCTTATAGGGCGAAAAATACCGTAATATTTTTTTTTTTCAAACATGCGCATGTTGCTGCACTGCTAATGTTTTAGTAAATGTGTGTCTTGTAGTGCAGCAACATGCGTAAATGTGAAAACAAATATTTGATATATTTTTTACTACTCTCATTTGTGCCGATGTGGCACTGTCTGGCAGAAGTGCTTGATAAATCAGGCCCTAAGTCAGTAAAGCAAACTAAGAATAAAATGTATACCTGATAAATGGATTCTGCCTGGGCATTGTGTGCTTTGTTACCTGTAAAGTGTAAAAAACAGTTTATCACACCCCACAGAACGTTTAAATCATATTGAAAATGTATGGAAATGTTATTTATTGTGCATTGTATTTTACTGAATCTACATATGGTGATTCAGCACTGTGAAAATGTTTATTCTCACTTTTTTGTGAGAAAGAAAATATATATAATGATTTTTTCCTTGAAGTGCAATTCAGCACCATTTTTAGCTGTGCACTAATTTAAAATGTGAAAAAAGGAAAGGAAAGGAAAAAATAATTATCAAATGATTTTCTCACAAAAGAAACGGAGAAAATAAATGGCCACAGTGCCGAATCAACCCTAATATCCTAAAGATATAGAAAAAGAGAGAAAGAGAAAGAAAAAAAAATAAGCAAAAACTTAAACCGTTATTATGGGAATTCACGTGACTACAAGAAATTCATGGAGGTTGAGTGGATTGCATCACCACTAAAATTAGGTATAATAAGGAAATGAATTGAAGAGTTTAAATTGTCTAAAAATAAAAGGGTTCTTAATGTAATACATAATGTCACAGATTCGGTATGTGTGATTGTTGCAGGGAGAATAAGGATAGGAATTCTCAGTTCCTATGGAATAAGAAACACACAAATAATTTTAAAAAATGGTGACTCAGCAATGTCCACAAATACTTCATCTTGGGTCGATTCAGAGCCTGTTGAGAAAACTCACTCCTTTTTTTAGGAGAGAAACCGCCATTCACTTTCATTGTCTACCTTGAGGCTCATTCAGAGCCAGGTGAAAATTTACACTAGGTAGAGAGTAAGCCTGATTCAAAGCCTCACTGTGATTGCTAGTTTTTTTGGTCAAATTGGAAACCGTAAAGTTGTGAATGCTCATATTATTCTCAGCTGCGTCCTGAAATTTTTCTCAGCCAGGTGTATCACAAGTATCACAATCGTAAGTGCTTCGCTTTCCATTTAGCCGAGTAATTAGTTTTGGCCTGCAAACTTGCAGTCTGTACCTGTTTCTAGCCGTATGTTGGCGCAGAGTCCTTGAATCTCTGTGCTCCAAGGCCATCTCGCTGGCATGCCAACATACGCATAGGTATTTTTTCCCTCGCTGCACCCCACCTTGGGGGCATCCCATGTTTGTGTGCATCCCTGCAGTGTGACTTACCTTCTCCCTGCTGGTTCCTTAAAGTGGACCAACACCCTGGATTTTGACTATCCTGGGTTTTGGTCCACTTCGGCGGGGCACCCCGATCGGGGGTGTCCCGCTCTCTGAAACCCCCCAGAAACCCCAAAAAACTCACCTCTCCCCGTTCCCACGTGACCGCGCCGTACAATCCCCGCCGACGTCCAAGCGGGTGACAGCGACGTCCAGGACAGCGCGTCCGCCGCCGCCGCCTCCCGCGCGTCACTTTCGGCGGGTGCGCGCACATCTAGAGGGGCGCGCGGGAGGCGGCGGCGGCGGAAGCGGCGTCGGATCAGGTAAGGAGTTTGGGGTTTTTTTGGGGAGGTTTCACCCCGCGGGACATCCCGATCTCGGATGTCCCGCAGTGAGTGAGGTGATCGGCCCGGGAATCTTATAGATTCCCGGGCCGATCACCCCTGGGTGTTGGTCCACTTTAAGGGGCATCTCATGTAGTGTGCATGGCCGCACTGTCACTCATTTTCTTCTTCCTTGTTCTTACCTGCTTCCCCCTAGTGTTTTCTGCCACCTTCACCCACCCCAGATTTACCTTATGCACTCTGATTTATGTATGCTGGAATTCATTTGGGGTGTAAATTTTTCAATTTTTCACAAATATAAAATTGGGCCCTTTTGGACTCTTTTTGTTTTTTTTTTATTTGTTTAGGTTAGAACTTTTTTGAGAAAATATATGTTTTAAAATGTTCTGCTCCATGGCATCTGTAATGACAAAAAAGGCATGTTAACATCTGCTTGAACACATGTTCTCCCTGTCCAATACCCCCAAAAGGCTTAATACATACTGCATCCCTGTACATGTATTGTATTATGGAACCACCCTCTGCCTCGGCACCATGCCTTCCTTTGGGTCTGTGAGGATACAAAAACAGATGTTAGAGCTAGGCACATGTGCAGGTTCTACTCCTGGAGGGATAATCTTGTTTTTTCTCAAATTCATATTCTGAGGATCCGGCCTCGGGTGGTCCCATAGCTGCAAATTTGTCCTGGTCCATATCTGTAGGGAAAGAGAAGCTCAAAACACCAGGACTTAGCATACATGTCACTGGGACTACCTTGCTTTGAGCTGTGTGTTTTTTGTCTGAGTCTTACCTGAGTTATCTGGCGCTGTCTGACTCCAAACCCAACACCTGGATCTCCTCCTCTTCAGCTAGTTCCGGTGGAGGAAGTGGTGAGCCTAAAGAGGGGGATGAGGACATTGGCAAGGGTTAGGGCTGACGCCTTAACCACACACCCAGTCTTTGTTGCTGCACTGGTCGGACCCCTTTTCTCTGATTATCTTCCAGAACTCTGAAGCTAGTAAAGAAGCACAATTCAGACACACCGTTCAGCATGAGTGGCCAATTTATCTATGGAGCATCCACTTGCCTCTAAAGTTCACCCGGGGCCTCTGTCTTCTTTTGAGGTCTGACCAGTGTTGCCTCATTTGGGTGTGTGTGTAAGCCATCAGTCCCTGGCCATTCAGATGTTCTGCCCTCTCCAATGCCAACAGCCTCTTAGCTCTTGGGCTTGAAGTCATACCGCTCTGTCATAAAAGGCCACGTGAAAACACAATCAAAATGTCACTTTACTGTTGGCCAGATATTGTCTCACATCTCCCTCATGTGACCTCGCTAGTATGTGCATATGCACCACTGAGTAGGTTCCGGATGCTACTCCAAATCAACAAGTGCCTAGGCATTACTGTTAGATTGGCCTCGCTGATGCACCTAGGCAAAGTGGCCTACCCAGCTCTCCTGGCCGCCATTACTGGCGGATTGGACTCGCTGATGCACCTAGGCAAAGTGGCATACAAAACTCTCCAGGCTGCCATTACTGGTGGATTGGAATGTCTAGTGGCTCGCTCCTGTCTGATCCTGCAACAGTCTCACATACCCCCCGCCTACATTCATCTAAGCCCCTCAGCATGTTCACTTTGGTACATGTGGATTGGCACACTAATAGTGGTGGCCTTTTTCACATCTAGGCCTTCAACATGAAGACAGGATTGTGGTCTGCAAATTTGTGTGCTCTCAAGTCGATCCAAAAACTGTTTGTCTTTGAAAACTAGGCCTCTGCCATGACTGTGTGGCCTGCCATGTGCCTCCTGCGGCCATTCTGTCTCCTGTCCGCCCATTTGACTGCTTGTAAAGCAAACATGCATAGGTGAAGCATGGCATAGCATGGCATAGCATGTGTACCTACCAGCATGATGTACTCCTGCTCGTTGCAGGTGACGAGGGTAGGTGCCATGTTGCAGAGGGTCTTTTCTGGCTTCTTCCAGCAGCGGGATGCACCCCTGCACCAAGGAACCCCAGCTTATCCCAAAAGTGCATACCAACGGTTTATTGTAGACTGTTGTAAGCAAGATTTGTGGGTAGCAGTGTGTTAATAAATGACACTTAAAACCAATTTGACTTGTATGTTTGTTTAGTCACAAGAAAACAGCAGCAAATAACAAATAAATCAAAGCGGCAGTGCAGATGCGAGGAACTTATCAAGGAACTCCATCAAGCATCAACCAGCAATCGCGCTAGCAAAATGATAATTCTGGACCGGTAACTTGTGGTTTTAATGGCCCGCCAAAGGCCAAATCAGGGCTCGGAGTATTGCAAGAGTGCAGGTTAAAACCAAAAACCTACAAAGAAGAACTCAGTCTGGCACATATCAGTATTTTGAATACTTGTTTTCACATACGCAAACCAAAAAGTCCAGGAAAACAGCAAACTCAGTCCAAAAACACATCACTGAATAGCATGAGCCGGAGTTTTCTCACCAGGCTCTGAATCAACCCTCTTATGCTATCTGTCAATTAATTTTTTCAATGAACTTTATAGAAATCACTATTATTTTACAAGCTAAAGTATAAGCAAACAATGTAAATAGAAAAGAGTTTGAATTTAATAAAAAAAAAATAATTAATAAATTATTAATAATGGTTTTGAAATAAATCCAAAATTCCATGATATATTTTTGATATTTTTTTAACTCATTTGTCCAAACTACTCAGAAATAATAAGGTGATTGTAAGCCAGAATTCCCAAAACCAAGCAACAACGATTCCTCATCCACCCAAGTGCCTGATTTATGGCTTCGTGCACATTTTTGCCTCACACTTAATGACAGGTGCACAAAATTCCTCTTCGGTTGCCTTCTGCATGAAATTCTGCTCTTTTGAACTACAAATGGCTCTGCCCCATGCACATTTGGCTGGCTAAGCCCTTAATGGGTCCCAATGGCTCTCATGTTTCTTCCCGAATTTGTCTCTGTGTTTTAAGCAAATCTCTGTTCTCTGTATCGGAGTGTTTTCCCTGTCACCTGTGTTCTTATTTTTAGGTGTCATGTTTTATTGAGGATATCCTGATTCCAGTTAACCTCCAGTGTTGTTTTTCCCAATGTTTTGTCCTAGATGTTCTCTTTACCCCTTTCTCCTTGCCCTGTTTGTTTTACATATTAGAGCTTATTAATTGAGCTACTAATGCTTTTTTTTTTTATAAACTTTTTGGGCCCAATGTACCCCTTTTTGATGTTTTTACATTATTAACCCATATAAAACCCATAAATCAGTGGCAGATGCCAGTTTGGGGTGCCAAATTGGCTCATGCACATGCAAAAAAGGCTTTCTTAAGTTTGCTCTCCCTTTTATGTAATGATACCCGAACATTTTATTCCCCTAGGTTTTTTTTTATAATTCTCTGAATCACAAATTTGTGATTTTGGTACTGGAGCTGTAGTATTGGGATGTGTGATTGTTGCAGGGCACTACTCAGATCCTTTGGTCTCCCAGCAGACCATGATTTTGATGGTGAACCAGAGGGCTTGGATGAGCATGCTCAAAAAATAGTGCATTTTTATACTAACTTACTTGGTAAAATAAAACAGAAACACAACCTGTGGTCCATGCATTAAATTAAACAGCCATTGTTTTAGACTGTGAGCTCACACTGACATGAGACAATGGGGGTAATGCTAAGTTGATGCCAGTGTGACTTCCAGTGTGCATTGTGGTGTGGATTGCAACCTGCATCTCGGTGAGCTTTTCAATGTTTAGATATAAAAATTTTCCTCAAAAAAATCAAATGTGCAAGTGAGGGCACATTTTTACAGTTTAGGTACATTATTTTTCGAGTGATATAAGGATATATTTTAAGGTTTGGAAATAACAGCACCTTATGGGCTATGCTAAAGATGTCACTATTTTTTTCTGCATAGGCCAAAACAAATATCCTTACCTCATTGGAAAATGATGTAACTAACCTGTAAAAATCACATGCACAGGTAATTTTGGGAAAAAAAATTAGAAAAAACATGTTTTTTGCACTTTTTTTTTCTCTAAACACCAAAAAGCTTATTGGGATACAGGTTGCAATCCACACCGCAATGCACACTGCAAGTCACAATATGTAGCATGACCCCCAGTGTGCATGGCTTAAAGATCTCTTTAAGTTGCATTCTAAAATATATTTGCTAAGAAAGTATTATAATTAATTGCCCCCTCTATGAGTTACAATGACATTACATTTACCTGAGGTTTTCTTCATATATCGCTTCATAAGGCAGAAAAGTCCCAGAGCTATCAGCAGCAGAACCAATATATTACCAATTACCATCCCAACAACAAATGTGTAATTAATGCAGCTAACTGCTAAAAAAAAACACAATGCATAAAATACATACAGTAAATAGGCAAAGTCTAATGGTTTTGCACAAAAGAAAAGGGATACATTTTCATCTTCCCACTTACAGATTAAATCATAAAACCTATGTGAAACAATAGTTAACAAAAATCAACTTTGGGGGAAGTCGTGGCCTCGTGATTGGTGGGTTGCAAGTGCTTTTGAGCAAGGCACATGCTCCCCAACTGCTCCCCGGGTGTTGTAATTAGGGCAGCCCCAACTCCAGGCATGTGTACACTCACTGCTTGTGTTTGTATAAATGCACAGAGGGGGTAAATGCAGAGAAAAAATTCTTATGTGGGAGGCTATATCAACCCTATTGTCAGCATGTACAACTATGCAGCTTGTCCCTATGAAGAATCAAAAGCTATCAAAGAATATTAATAGCAGTAATAAATAAATCATATATGATAAATGCATGTTTGCAAAGTTTGTACTGTATTAATGATTTAGACAGATACCCAAATATCTAAATGCCTAAAACAAGTGAATGAAGCAGGAAAAATCTCATTAAACCCACCCAACCAAAAGTAAAAAAGAGAGGAGGCGCTAATTCTCAAACAAGTGGTGCTTAAATTACACTTTGAAGGGTAAAGTAACAGCGCTTTAACCTAATGCAGAGTATGCAGCACTTAGGATGTAACTGTACCTGCTGCTGTCAATGTCCTCACTCATGGGGGTGGCCAACTTACTGAAGTCTGACCATGGACATTTAGTGAGAGAAAAGAATGCTGACCCTGATCGCTGGCTCAGGTAAGTATACAGCCGCTTTCTATGTGCTGCACACTCTACATAAGGTTAAAACACATCCCTCACTCAACACTATGGGCTAAAAGCTGGTTGATGGGCTCAGCATGAACACAGACTTCTGCCTGTAGCCTGTGTTTAGGTTTGGAAACCTGAACTTGCAAAGTTCGGTACAAACCCAAACTTTGGTTTGGTTTCACTCAACACTATTTAACACTAGACAATTCCCTCAATCCCTAGTATCCACACCTTTAAATTAATCCAAAACTGACATAGAACAAGTTAAAAGAGGACATTCATGTAGTAAGGCAGGTGTATAAGAAAGAGTAATAGTAAAAGGAAGGAAAAGTACTCGTACATAAGATCATTATGTTTTTTATCACTAAGCTATTAAGACTTATACTATTGTAGTATCAAAACGATCTCCCCCAAGCAAAGATCTAAAAGCAGACTAAAGTTTCAAGATATGTGATTCAAGCTCTTTTGGCCAACTCCGAAGACCACAGGGGTAGCGGTCAACCAAGGAAACATCAAAGACTCATAATTATTACTTTGCTTCAATATCAGAAGATGTCCAGCAATGTCATCAGTTCAGAACTGAAGAAAACCAGAAAACTACTGTTCAGAAAAGTTTGACCAGAAGTGGTCTTTATGGAATAATTGCAGACAAAATGCCATACATTTGATGTTAAATCAAAGTGACTTAGCTATGCATAAAAACATACTGTAGGAACTAGGGCTGAAATGGCAGCTGGTGCTTTGGATTGATCCAGCCAGATGTGAAAAGTCTGCGGTCAACAAAAATTAACCATGTTAAAACACTCGCAACTAATACAGACGTCCTGCTAAATTGCCCAAAAGGGGGAATAATTGCAGATAATCTCATGGATTGCCTGAGGTGATTTTTTATCACTTCTTGCTGAATAGGGGTCTTAATTCTAGACCAAAGGGTCACAGACAATGAACAAAATAATCAATGATTCTGACCTGATTGGCTGCACAGTCTGAGTGTCCTCTCATCGGTCTTATCCCTCATCGAGCTCTAAGTACGCACGCCTAGCTGTAAAGACTTGAGTGATTGTGTATCCCCATATACCAAACCTATCTGTAAAGATTGGGGTAAGTGTCTACCCTTATAGCAGACCTATCTGTAAAGACCTGGGTGATTGTGTACCCTTATCGAACATCTAGCTGTAGAGACTGGGGTGATTGTGTATCCCCATATACCAAACCTATTTGTAAAGATTGGGGTAAGTGTGTACCCTTAAAGCACAACTATCTGTAAAGATTGGGGTGAGTGTGTACCTTTATAGCATACCTAGCTGTAAATGGTGGGGTGGTTGTGTACCCCTCTGTACCAAACCTAGCGGTAAAGACTGGGGTGATTGTGTACACTTATAGCAGACCTAGCTGTCAAGACTGGGGTGAGTGTTTCGCTGTACCCGCAGGTGTCTAACAATGTGGAAAGCAGCAAATAAGGGACACGGCCATGGCCATGGTGCTTCTGCTGTTGCTGCTGGTAATAGAGCTGGTGCTCGTCCGGTCGCTGGTGTCTGCAGGGAGAGGACGTCTTTCATCCTAGCCTGCTACACTTCCTCTGGTGCATGCAGGTGCTAGTGGTGAGGCCAGAACAAATTGAGGCAGCCGTAGATTACATAGCACACATTGCTACCAGTTCCAGGTGATATTCTTCAACCCACTTCACTCCCCGTAAAATCTGTAATACCATCCCAGCCAGAAGGCACGGAGTGAATAATGCTCTATAATGACACTCCTGGCTGGGATACCATGGGTCAACCACCTGCCTCTGCCCCAGTTGCTAGGGCTCACAGATGCACAAGAGCTTCGGTGGCAGAATAAGGACATGGCCAGCGTACAGTCACAAGACACCCTAGATGATGATGAGAGCAAGTGCGGACTGCTCCCAAAGTTCTAGTCCCCATTGACTTCAATGGGGTTCGGGTTCGGATTCGGGCTCCCGGACCTGAAGTTTGGCGGCAAGTTCAGCCGAATTCATGGAGAGTGGAAGTAGGGTTTGGGACACCCAGATCTCCCAAAGGGGGGAATGGAAAAGTTGTAGGTAGTAGGCCCATAGAACCCCTTAAGTGGAACTGTAATGAAATTGAAGTCAGTGTCGGCAGGCACAGATACTGCACAACAGACATCTGAGGTCCCAGCTGTGTCAGTGCTGGTGGGCCATCAGGTGGGTACTGGCAGGGTGGCTGAAAAGTGTGGGGCCACCCTGGAACAGGCTCTCCAGGCTGGCCTTAGTCTGGAGAGCAGTCATATGGATGGAGATAAACGAGAGTTTAACCATACTGGGGAGATACCCCTAACTTGACTGTTCTCTTCAGCGCAGCAAAGGTTGCAGAGCCCTAACTCTGGGTTGCCAGGCAGAGCCCTAACACTGATGGAGGTTTGGCCTGCCCTGAGCCCACTGACTTCGCCCCTAGCAGGCCTCAACCCCAGCTCCGGGACAGTGGACTGTGACTTGTAGTGCCACCTTGCCGCCAGCGCTGCAGACTGAAAACCCCAGGAGGCAGTTCGGAAGCCTAGCTCCCCGGGAAAACAAGGTGCTAAAGCATTTTAGGCCAAGACAGGAGGGCCAACATCAAATTGCAGACTTCTCAAATCATCCAAAAACTGGGCCTGTGGAGATGGGTACAACCCCTGGCTCCTGGGATCAGCCACATGGTGCAGACCAAGGCCGAAATCGAGTGAAATGCAAAAAGGATAAAGGGAGATGGTGCAATCTAAACCATAGCCAAACATGAGGGTCATTCCAGCAACTTAGGGGCTCCTTCATTTTACTTGCCAACACGTATGAAAAAGGCTGGTGAAGTTCCAGTCACAGGAGTCCATTTTCCAATCCCTGCTCAGGGCTCTATAAAGATTGGGTTCAATGGGAACAGGGTCAGCCAGATACCGGTGTCTCCCAGACATTCAGTTGCAATGGTAAACCTGAGTCATGCCCCTGGGCCCCTATGCTGCTTCCTGTCGATGGTATGTTCCTTCCTACCATGAGCACAGCCCCCAGATTCCAACACTGGGCCTGGAAGCCCCAGTACTTAGGAAAACTTCCCCTGCAGGCCCTTGCCTGTCTGGACTCTCTGCTGTGTATCCCAGAGGCACTAGAAAGGAGGGTGACTGCTTGGGACCTCCTCTTTCCCTTGGGGAAGGTGTGACCAAATGGGATATATATATATATATATATATATATATATATATATATATATATACAGACCTTGGCCCCCCTCCCACATGGGTTTCAGGATCAATGGTGACCCACCTAGTAATAAAACCTCCAGAGAGGTTGGGGGTTTGGGGACCAATCCCCAAAGTGTGTGCCTCTGGGAGGGACATAAGCTTACTCCTTCTGAGATGGCATGAGGACAGAGAGAGATGAGGGGACGCTTGAATCTTACCATCAAGGGTGACACATGCTCTATTTTAACATCTAAGCAGGAGGAGACCAGGAACTGTCATTGGGAAAAGTGTGAGGACTGACAGACACTGATTTGATCGAACCACAGCCCAGACAGACTCTTAAGTCTTTTTTTATTGCTATCTACTTATTTGTATCATGTTTTATAGTTAATCTAGTTTGCCTCGCACCATTTTTCTCATTGTTTTTGTATTTTTCTGTTTTTTTAAATAGAATCTGAAAATACAGCAGAGGGTCACTGATGCTCTGAATTAAGGACTGAAAAAAGCCCACGCTAGTTCTGAAGAGCATGGCTACATTACTTGCCTAGGGCGCTCTATCGCCCCATGCCTGAAAGTGGTCATGATATAAATACAAGAGTGGAAATGGCACACCTATTAAGTACTCAAATATTGGGTGCAATCACAATCGGGGCTTCCACCTACCTCACCCCCCTCACAACTTTCGAAAAATAAATGACGGATGCACACCACAGCAATATTCAAATTGCAAATTCAAAAGTGTATTTAAAGGGTTTCATACAAAGCTAAAAATATATACACAGCATATACACACATTAAAGGATACCGTGGGTATTCAATCCTTTTACACAATTAATCAACAGGTGAATGGTGCCCCTTGGCGAATATGAAAAATGAAAAAAGTCAAGGAATATACAGGCCTATAACAGATCATAGATAATCCTCATATTGATGAAATCATTGATATACATATTAGTCCAAAGTTACCAGACAGGATTACATACAATGAAGCAAGCATGAACACAAATAAATGCAAAGAACGTTATACCCCTTTAAGAAGGCACAGTTGCGATCGCGTTTAGAGAGCCGACGTTTCAGGGCCTACAGCCCCTTTCTCAAGGCAGCGATACTGTGTCCTGCATGTTACCTTCCTTATGTATGCACCACAGCCTGCGTCTCCCCCCGGCCGGCCAGTGTGATGTGCCGGAAACGCTCAGTGCGGCTGTTCCCGGCGCGTCACTTCCGGCGGCGTGTCTAGCGCAGGCGCATACCGTTACTGCGGTCTAGTGGTGATGCGGCGGCGTGCCGTCTGGCGTACTGCCCTTACGGCCTCTTCTATTGGCCAGGCGGGGCGTACGTGCGGGCGGTGACGCGGCCTCCTCTCATTGGCCAGCTTGTTATTGTTTTGGGGTATTTAGGGAGGGGGAATCCCCACCAGCCGATACACCCTGGCGAAGTGTCTAATTGACACGCAACGCGTCGGTGGCGGCTGCGGCGGGGGATCCCCGGGAGACAGGTGATGTAAACCTTTTTTACTTGTTAATGTTTTCTTGCATCATTCCTGCTCGGTGGCGCTACAGCTAACTCCTCATTTATATCTTCCTGGTTGGTTCAATTATCATGTGTATGCTGCATTGCACTATAGCACTTTAATCTATCACTCATTGTGGTTTTGCAAAAAAAATTTTTCTTTGTATGCACTTTATTGGGGCACACAATTGCCCATATTTTTTACCTTTTGTTTTTGGATTGTTGTTTTTATTGTTGTTGAATTGCACACACATTTGCACATTATGCATTATGCGCTTTATTGATATAGGTCATAGCACCTTCTTTAATTCCCCTTTCTCTTCCCCTTTTTTATTGCTGGCATACATATGTATTATCCAATCACATTTATTGACCAGATTATTATATGCCACCCAGCACCAGCATTATTAATATAGTCTCCGTAGATAGGATCCCCTGTGTTTGTGTACATGTTTTTTAATCATGTCATGTGTTGTTGTATGTGTTGATACAATTATTATATGTATATCTTCTTCTTAAATCATTGTGGAGTTAATTCATCAATAAAATAGATGGTTATTTTATTATTTTGAGTGCGGCCTGTTATATGGTGGTCATTTGAGGGGATATATCCAGGTTCCCCTCACTACACAAACTCATTGCTTCCTTTTTTGACCATACTGGCTTTCGCACCTACATAATAGACAGTGGGACGGTGCAATTCCATATCTCTTAGGTGCGTCACTTCCGGTGACGCGGTCCCGGCCTGCAGCCTATCGGCTGCCGGCTGGCAGAAACCTTGGCAGCCAGCAGTCGTGACGTCAGGCGCACGGGGCCTCCGTTCACCAGGAGCACATGATTCAACAGACTTTATTGACGATAACAAGAACATTTCTATGTGATGTGCTGGGAGCGCTGTTAGTATGATTTCTTGGAGGGAGAAGCTCTGTGGTTTTCTGCCATCCTGTGGCCTATAAGGAACAATTAAAAACATAATTAATGTACATAAAAACAAAAGTGATCACAACTCAATGCTTCTATCGGGGCAAAATGTGTAATAAAGGGAAGAGTAAGAATATATTACCCACCATAGGGTATTCATATCAAATGTAGTATTGCATTGTTCCTATTGATCTCTATTTAAGGGGGAATGCATAGATAATTAGGAATGTCTATACCTAGAAATCTAGAGTATCACCCCATGTGTCAATTTGTACTGTCCAACCTACCATATATATTTGTAAAATCATACAGTCTATTGTCAAACCCTTCATGGTCTGTGGGGCCAAAAGCTCTGATGGATAATCAGCAGATCACGGGAGGACCAAAAAGAGACAAGGAAAACAACAGTCAAAAATGATCTATGGAAGATAACTTTTAGCTCCAAAAGTGAACTGCTGAAGGGTGTATTGGGCGATGGTTACATAGTGGATAAACCACACACGCCAGTCAAAGTCGAGCTGTTAGCTTCACAGGGCACCTGGATGTGAGAGGGGTAGATAAGTAAAGTAAATACTCAAGGACCAGTAGTCAGAAAAAGGGAGAAAAGTCAATTTCCTCATTCAACCCTAAAGGGGATTTAGTATTCAAGGTATATATCCATCTTAATTCTTTCTTTAGCAGTTCTTTATCTCTATCCCCTCCCCGTCGTAATGGTTTGACTTGATCTATTGCCTGAAATCTTAGCTGAGAAATCTGATGCCCTGCTTCTAGAAAATGCCTAGCTATGGGAGAATCTAAGCCACCTCGTCTAATGGCACTCCTATGTTCACTAATATGGGTTTTCAATGTTCTAGTGGTTTTACCAATGTATGCCTTGCAACATGAGCACTTGATTAAGTAAATAACGAACGTGGAGTTGCAATTAAAAAAATACCTTATTTTGTATTTCTTCCCTGAGTGTGCGTGTGTGAATTCTGAGCCCCTGATCACAAAGTTGCATTGCATACAGTGGCCACAGACAACGAACCCTGACAGCAGTTGAAACTCAGGTACTGGATAGGGGGTTGGGTTTTGTCCCTTTCTACATGGGTGACCGCGTACAGACAGACATTGACTTACAGCGTCTTTTCAGGACCATAAGATTGAAGGCTTTTTCACAACCACAACCCAAGAGATGGGACATCCAACACCTTCCCCTATCCCTACGGGAGTAGATCTATCCGTATGCAAGCCACAAAGTAAGTGGTCCCCTCCGACAGTATACTCAGTAGTAGAAACATTTACTAAAGTAGTACAACAAGACATAGACAGACTTAATTTCTCCAGACAAGAACGATTGGCCCTACAATCATTGGTTGAGGATCCCTCTATTATTATTAAACCAGCAAATAAAGGGGGAGCCACTGTGATTATGGATAAACAATACTATCATGCAACAATAATGGCGCAGCTTAATGATACTACAATATACCGTAGACTTCCTGGCGACCCCCTTAATTCTATCAAACGGGATCTAGATAACCTAATAGAAAAGGCATTTGGGAGTGGTTTGATTGACAGAAAAGTATGTGATTTCATGATCACTAAATTTCCAATAACACCCGTCTTTTATATCTTGCCAAAAGTACATAAACACCCCACGCGACCACCGGGCAGGCCAATCGTTGCCGGAACGGACTCCTTATTTCAGAACCCAGCCATATTTCTTGACAAGACCCTGCAGCCCAAGGTAATATCTATTAGGTCATACCTACAGGATACGGGTGACTTTCTTAGCAAAATAAACAATTTGGGGATATTACCTGATAACGTAATTTTGTGCAGTATGGACGTCAGTGCATTGTACACCTCAATACCACACGACATGGGCATAGAAGCCATTAGGAGGACCATTAGAGAAATGGATGGTAGTCCAGCTTTTAATGAGTTCTGCATTGACCTATTAACCTTGGTGCTGACCAGGAACTACTTTATGTATGACAACACCTTTTACCTGCAATTACAGGGCACGGCGATGGGGTCTAATATGGCCCCAGCATATGCCAACCTATTCATGAATTTTTTCATGAATAGATGACATATTCTTTCTATGGCAGGGTACAGAGGAAGGTCTTCTAGAATTTCTGGACCGGATGAACCATGCTTTACCCTCTATTTCTTTTACGCTTGACTACAGTACCACACAGGTACATTTTCTTGATGTGCTGGTCCGGATTTACGATAATCAGATACATACAGACCTGTATCACAAGGGAACAGATAGGAACACGTTTCTACACTATAGAAGCTTCCATCCACGAAGGATGAAGGATAGTCTTCCATACAGTCAGTACATTAGACTACGACGAATAATTTCTGATGACGAAACATACCATACAAGGGCGGATGAACTTACTCAAAATTTTATAACTAGGGGTTATGACCCCGTTAAACTAAGAGAGGCAAAGAACAAAGCATTCAGCAGGAATAGACTTTCCCTACTCAGACATTCCCCACGACAGACCCACAATCGAATACCGGCTATATTCACATTCTCAGGGATTTCTCCAAAAATTGAGCGAGTCATCAAAAAACACTGGCATATACTAGCCAGCGATGAACGCCTACGTGAAACATTTCTACCCCCACCCATGTTTGTGCATAGACGGTCATAGAACCTTCGAGATAATCTCATTAGAGCTGATAATTCAACCAAGATAGTACAGAATACACAGACTAGTGACAATTGCCTCTCATCAATTCCCACACCTGTAGGGATGTATGTCTGTGGCCACTGTATGCAATGATCAGGGGCTCAGAATTCACACACCCACACTCAGGGAAGAAATACAAAATAAGATCTTTTTTTAATTGCAACTCCACGTTCGTTATTTACTTAATCAAGTGCCCATGTGGCAAGGCATACATTGGTAAAACCAATAGAACATTGAAAACCCGTATTAGTGAACATAGGAGTGCCATTAGACGAGGTGACTTAGATTCTCCCATAGCTAGGCATTTTCTAGAAGCAGGGCATCAGATTTCTCAGCTAAGATTTCAGGCAATAGATCAAGTCAAACCATTACGATGGGGAGGGGATAGAGATAAAGAACTGCTAAAGAAAGAATTAAGATGGATATATACCTTGAATACTAAATCCCCTTTAGGGTTGAATGAGGAAATTGACTTTTCTCCCTTTTTCTGACTACTGGTCCTTGAGTATTTACTTTACTTATCTACCCCTCTCACATCCAGGTGCCCTGTGAAGCTAACAGCTCGACTTTGACTTGCGTGTGTGGTTTATCCACTATGTAACCATCGCCCAATATACCCTTCAGCAGTTCACTTTTGGAGGTAAAAGTTATCTTCCATAGATCATTTTTGACTGTTGTTTTTCTTGTCTCTTTTTGGTCCTCCCGTGATCTGCTGATTATCCATCAGAGCTTTTGGCCCCACAGACCATGAAGGGTTTGACAATAGACTGTATGATTTTACAAATATATATGGTAGGTTGGGCAGTACAAATTGACACATGGGGTGATACTCTAGATTTCTAGGTATAGCCTTTAGTATAATCATTGGACATTTCCAAGACATTCCTAATTATCTAGGCATTCCTCCTTAAATAGAGATCAATAGGAACAATGCAATACTACATTTGATATGAATACCCTATGGTGGGTAATATATTCTTACTCTTCCCATTATTACACATTTTGCCCCGATAGAAGCATTGAGTTGTGATCACTTTTGTTTTTATGTACATTAATTATGTTTTTAATTGTTCCTTATAGGCCACAGGATGGCAGAAAACCACAGAGCTTCTCCCTCCAAGAAATCATACTAACAGCGCTCCCAGCACATCACATAGAAATGTTCTTGTTATCGTCAATAAAGTCTGTTGAATCATGTGCTCCTGGTGGACGGAGGCCCCGTGCGCCTGACGTCATGACTGCTGGCTGCCAAGGTTTCTGCCAGCCAATAGGCTGCAGGCCGGGACCGCGTCACCGGAAGTGCCCCCCCGGGAACAGCCGCACTGAGCGTTTCCGGCGCATCACACTGGCCGGCCAGGGGGAGACGCAGGCTGTGGTGCATACATAAGGAAGGTAACATGCAGGACTTGAGAAAGGGGCTGTAGGCCCTGAAACGTCGGCTCTCTAAACGCGATCGCAACTGTGCCTTCTTAAAGAGGTATAATGTTCTTTGCATTTATTTGTGTTCATGCTTGCTTCATTGTATGTAACCTTGTCTGGTAACTTTGGACTAATATGTATATCAATGATTTCATCAATATAAGGATTATCTATGTTCTGTTATAGGCCTGTATATTCTTTGACTCAGATTAATGTTACCAGCAGGATTTATGCAACCATCTTGCTGTATATAGACTTACTATCTGCAGGAGGTTTATGGTGACTGCCCGAATAGCACATATGGTAATCTTTTACCTAACTATATAAATGCTTTTTGTATAAGCTAACTGATATGGATTACATCTTTTTTCATTTTTCATAGTCGCCAAGGGGCACCATTCTCCTGTTGATTAATTGTGTAAAAGGATTGAATACCCACGGTATCCTTAAATGTGTGTATATGCTGTGTATATATTTTTAGCTTTGTATGAAACTCTTTACACTTTTGAATTTGCAATTTGAATATTGCTGTGGTGTGCATCCGTCATTTATTTTTCGAAAGTGGTCATGAGTAGAGATGAGCGAACTTTTGAAAAATTCGATTCGACTGATTCGCCGAATTTTCCGACAAAAATCGTTTCGACCCGAATAAATTCGCGACGAATCGCTATTAAAAACGGCTATTTCTGAGCCTCCTACAGCCTCAATAGGGTTGTAAACCATTCAGCCTTGCTGTAACACGCACAGGATGCGTGCTGGGTTTGTTAAATAATACTTTGAAGAAATATCACATGCAGATCAGAGGCATCGCTAATAGAATCGCAGAGCGGCACAATTGCAGAGAGTTGAAGTGGCATCACTATGAGGGGCAGAAGGAGCCCAAATATACACTGGAGTTGGCCTCAGGAGCCCAAAAATTGGATGAATCACACCCTGGAGTTGGCAGAAGTTGGCAGCAGCAGCAGCAGGAGCCCAAATATACACTGGAGTTGGCTTCAGGAGCCCAAAAATTGGATGAATCACACCCTGGAGTTGGCAGAAGTTGGCAGCAGCAGGAGCAGGAGCCCAAATATACACTGGAGTTGGCCTCAGGAGCCCAAAAATTGGATGAATCACACCCTGGAGTTGGCAGAAGTTGGCAGCAGCAGCAGCAGGAGCCCAAATATACACTGGAGTTGGCCTCAGGAGCCCAAAAATTGGATGAATCACACCCTGGAGTTGGCAGGAGTTGACAGTAGTAGCAGCAGGAGCCCAAATATACACTGGAGTTGGCCTCAGGAGCCCAAAAATTGGATGAATCACACCCTGGAGTTGGCAGAAGTTGGCAGCAGCAGCAGCAGGAGCCCAAATATACACTGGAGTTGGCCTCAGGAGCCCAAAAATTGGATGAATCACACCCTGGAGTTGGCAGAAGTTGGCAGCAGCAGCAGCAGGAGCCCAAATATACACTGGAGTTGGCTTCAGGAGCCCAAAAATTGGATGAATCACACCCTGGAGTTGGCAGGAGTTGACAGTAGTAGCAGCAGGAGCCCAAATATACACTGGAGTTGGCTTCAGGAGCCCAAAAATTGGATGAATCACACCCTGGAGTTGGCAGGAGTTGGCAGCAGCAGCAGCAGGAGCCCAAATATACACTGGAGTTGGCCTCAGGAGCCCAAAAATTGGATGAATCACACCCTGGAGTTGGCAGAAGTTGGCAGTAGTAGCAGCAGGAGCCCAAATATACACTGGAGTTGGCCTCAGGAGCCCAAAAATTGGATGAATCACACCCTGGAGTTGGCAGAAGTTGGCAGTAGTAGCAGCAGGAGCCCAAATATACACTGGAGTTGGCTTCAGGAGCCCAAAAATTGGATGAATCACACCCTGGAGTTGGCAGAAGTTGGCAGTAGCAGCAGCAGGAGCCCAAATATACACTGGAGTTGGCTTCAGGAGCCCAAAAATTGGATGAATCACACCCTGGAGTTGGCAGGAGTTGACAGTAGCAGCAGCAGGAGCCCAAATATACACTGGAGTTGGCTTCAGGAGCCCAAAAATTGGATGAATCACACCCTGGAGTTGGCAGGAGTTGACAGTAGCAGCAGCAGGAGCCCAAATATACACTGGAGTTGGCTTCAGGAGCCCAAAAATTGGATGAATCACACCCTGGAGTTGGCAGAAGTTGGCAGTAGTAGCAGCAGGAGCCCAAATATACACTGGAGTTGGCTTCAGGAGCCCAAAAATTGGATGAATCACACCCTGGAGTTGGCAGGAGTTGACAGTAGCAGCAGCAGGAGCCCAAATATACACTGGAGTTGGCCTCAGGAGCCCAAAAATTGGATGAATCACACCCTGGAGTTGGCAGGAGTTGACAGTAGCAGCAGCAGGAGCCCAAATATACACTGGAGTTGGCTTCAGGAGCCCAAAAATTGGATGAATCACACCCTGGAGTTGGCAGGAGTTGACAGTAGCAGCAGCAGGAGCCCAAATATACACTGGAGTTGGCTTCAGGAGCCCAAAAATTGGATGAATCACACCCTGGAGTTGGCAGAAGTTGGCAGTAGTAGCAGCAGGAGCCCAAATATACACTGGAGTTGGCTTCAGGAGCCCAAAAATTGGATGAATCACACCCTGGAGTTGGCAGGAGTTGACAGTAGCAGCAGCAGGAGCCCAAATATACACTGGAGTTGGCCTCAGGAGCCCAAAAATTGGATGAATCACACCCTGGAGTTGGCAGGAGTTGACAGTAGTAGCAGCAGGAGCCCAAATATACACTGGAGTTGGCTTCAGGAGCCCAAAAATTGGATGAATCACACCCTGGAGTTGGCAGGAGTTGACAGTAGCAGCAGCAGGAGCCCAAATATACACTGGAGTTGGCCTCAGGAGCCCAAAAATTGGATGAATCACACCCTGGAGTTGGCAGGAGTTGACAGTAGTAGCAGCAGGAGCCCAAATATACACTGGAGTTGGCTTCAGGAGCCCAAAAATTGGATGAATCACACCCTGGAGTTGGCAGGAGTTGACAGTAGCAGCAGCAGGAGCCCAAATATACACTGGAGTTGGCCTCAGGAGCCCAAAAATTGGATGAATCACACCCTGGAGTTGGCAGGAGTTGACAGTAGCAGCAGCAGGAGCCCAAATATACACTGGAGTTGGCTTCAGGAGCCCAAAAATTGGATGAATCACACCCTGGAGTTGGCAGAAGTTGGCAGCAGCAGCAGCAGCAGGAGCCCAAATATACACTGGAGTTGGCTTCAGGAGCCCAAAAATTGGATGAATCACACCCTGGAGTTGGCAGAAGTTGGCAGCAGCAGCAGCAGCAGGAGCCCAAATATACACTGGAGTTGGCTTCAGGAGCCCAAAAATTGGATGAATCACACCCTGGAGTTGGCAGAAGTTGGCAGCAGCAGCAGCAGCAGGAGCCCAAATATACACTGGAGTTGGCTTCAGGAGCCCAAAAATTGGATGAATCACACCCTGGAGTTGGCAGAAGTTGGCAGTAGCAGCAGCAGGAGCCCAAATATACACTGGAGTTGGCTTCAGGAGCCCAAAAATTGGATGAATCACACCCTGGAGTTGGCAGGAGTTGACAGTAGCAGCAGCAGGAGCCCAAATATACACTGGAGTTGGCTTCAGGAGCCCAAAAATTGGATGAATCACACCCTGGAGTTGGCAGGAGTTGACAGTAGCAGCAGCAGGAGCCCAAATATACACTGGAGTTGGCTTCAGGAGCCCAAAAATTGGATGAATCACACCCTGGAGTTGGCAGGAGTTGACAGTAGCAGCAGCAGGAGCCCAAATATACACTGGAGTTGGCTTCAGGAGCCCAAAAATTGGATGAATCACACCCTGGAGTTGGCAGAAGTTGGCAGTAGTAGCAGCAGGAGCCCAAATATACACTGGAGTTGGCTTCAGGAGCCCAAAAATTGGATGAATCACACCCTGGAGTTGGCAGGAGTTGACAGTAGCAGCAGCAGGAGCCCAAATATACACTGGAGTTGGCCTCAGGAGCCCAAAAATTGGATGAATCACACCCTGGAGTTGGCAGGAGTTGACAGTAGTAGCAGCAGGAGCCCAAATATACACTGGAGTTGGCTTCAGGAGCCCAAAAATTGGATGAATCACACCCTGGAGTTGGCAGAAGTTGGCAGTAGCAGCAGCAGGAGCCCAAAAAATGGCCTAAAGACATAAATATGTTTTGCACCATTTGTAAAGTGTAAAACGTGGCACCATGCTGAATCTAGTCGCATGCATCAGGCATTGGTGGGTGGAAATCCTGGCTGATCCATCCCTGATTCATTTTGACAAAGGTGAGTCTCTCCACATTTTTAGTTGACAGACGAGTTCTCCTCGCCGTAACTATGGCCCCCGCCGCACTAAACACCCGCTCAGATGGCACGCTACTTGCCGGGCAGGACAGCTTTTCCAGGGCAAACTCTGCTAGTTGCGGCCACAAATCAAGTTTGGCTGCCCAGAAGTCCAGCGGATCCTCAAGGTGTGTTGGCATGGTCATGTCAAAGTATGACATGACCTGCTGGTTCAGGTCCTGCTCCAGGTCTTCCTGCTGCTCATGAGTAGCCTCACTATGCGGGTGTAGAAAGCTACTCATTAGCGACTGAAGACTGAGGCTGCTGCTGCTGATGGAGCTTCTGCTGCTGCTGCTGCCAACCCCCCCAGCGGCCATGGCAGTGGAAGGTGAGCGCAGAGGTCCCCTCGAGTCAGACCTGCGAGAGTATGGACCATGGCGCAGATAGGCATCGGCCAACTGCCTACGTAGAATGTCTTTGTAGTAGTTGAGTTTGTCCTCCCTCTCGGTGGGTTTAAAAAATGCCCCCATTTTGTGCCGGAAGCGAGGGTCCAATAAGGTGGACAGCCAGAAGTCATCCCGCCGACAGATGGAAACAATTCTGGGGTCACTACGCAAGCATGTGAGCATGCTTCGTGCCATTTGCGCAAGTGACTCGGATGGACTACCTGTCTCCATCTCCACTGCATACTGCCACGGTGTGCCCGGGTCCTCTGTCTCTCCTTCCTCAAAAACCTCTAGCTCCTCTGGCTGCTCCTGCTCCTCCTCTCCTGTCCGCTGACTAGATAAACCAGCCATTTCGCCAAGCCTAAACTGTGTTTCGCTGGGCAACTCCTCCTCCTCCTCTTCCTCCTCCTCCTCCTCCAGTTCAGCTCCAACGGGGTTCATGTGGCCGTAAGATGTAAACGCCATGTCTCCAGTGCCCTGACCAGCCATGGTTTCCAACATGTGCTGTAGTACATGAAGCAGTGGAATCACGTCGTTCATCCCGTAATCCTGCCGACTGACAAATAAAGTGGCTTCCTCAAAGGGCCTGAGCAAACGGCAGGTGTCACGTATGAGCTGCCACTGGTTGACATTGAAGTTACACAGGGGAGTCCCCCTATCTGCTTGGATCATCAGGAAATCCGTGATGGCTTTTCTCTGTTCATATAATCGGTCCAACATGTGAAGGGTGGAATTCCAACGGGTGGAAACATCGCAAATCAGACTATGTTGGGGGATACCATTCTGACGCTGTAGCTCAAGAAGGGTGTGTTTGGCGGTGTAGGAGTGGCTGAAGTGCATGCAAAGTTTCTGTGAAGTTGTTAGGATGTCCTGCAGATGGGGGGAACACTTCAGAAACCGCTTGACAACCAGATTGAAGACGTGAGCCATGCAGGGGGCATGGGTCAGGCTTCCTTGGCGCAGCGCAGACAAAATGTTCTTCCCATTGTCGGTAACCATGATTCCCATTTTAAGTTTTCTCGGAGTAAGCCATGTTTGGATTTCCTGATGAATACATTTAAGCAGTTCCTCCCCTGTGTGACTCCGTTCGCCAAGACAAACCATGTGAAGCACTGCGTGACACCTCCGTGCCCTGCACACATGGTAGACTGGAGGGGCACTGAGACTTGAGCCTACAGTGGAGGGTGAGGAGATGGCGGAGGATGAGGAGGCCGAGTCGCACGGTGTCACAGGCCCAATGGGCAGAGAGCGCGGAGGCCGAAGCGGCGTGACCTGTCCAAGTTGCTGCTGCAAAGGGACCACATTCACCCAGTGGGCCGTAAACGACATGTACTGCCCCTGACCGTAGTTACAGCTCCAGATGTCGGCGCTGCCATGTATTTTGCTACACACCGACAGGCTCAAGGACTGGCCCACCTTCTGTTCAACAAAAGTGTGCAGCGCTGGTACTGCCTTCTTGGCAAAGAAATGACGGCTTGGGACTCTCCACCTCGGCTCGGCACAAGCCATCAGTTCTCTGAAAGGTGCAGATTCCACCACCTGAAAAGGGAGCGACTGCAGCACCAGCAACTTGGACAGGAGCACATTCAGCTTCTGCGCCGTAGGATGAGTGGGCGCATACTGCTGTCTCTTGGACATGGCTTCGCTGATGGATTGCTGGCGGGATGCATGACTTGGAGGAGGAGGAGGAGGAGCAGGAGCGACAGAGGATGGGTGTGACGCACAGCTGCCTTCGGCTGAGGTGCTGGAGCCTTGGCTGGCAGAAATTGGGAGCTCACTTGGTGAGGAAGCAGACTGGACCACCCCTTGGGAGCCTCGGTTCTCCCAGGTCGTTTTATGGTGACGCATCATATGTTGACGCAGGGCCGTGGTGCCAACATTTGGACCCTGGCCACGCTTCACCTTTTGCCTACATATCTTGCATGTGGCCATGTTACCCTCCTGCGGATGCCTCAGGAAAAACTGCCACACTGCCGAGTAGCTACTTTTCCCACCCCCTGGCCTCACTGATTCACTGCTGCTGTTGCCAACTCCAGGAACCCCTGCTCCACTACCTCCCGATAAGGTAGACTGCCGCACAGCAGGTGCTCTACCCCGGCCCCGGCCCCGGCCGGCTCCAGCCTTTGGAATTGTGCCCCCATGCTGACTGCTACCACCTTGCTGCCTCAGCTGCTGACTCCGGGGCAACCTGCGCCCCTCTTCTCCTGATGATGACGATGAAGCCCCTTCATCACCCGGCTCCCAAGTGCGATCGGCTTCATCGTCATCATCATCATCATCACCGGGTTGTGGCTGTACGTCACTGATGTTCGTGGATTCGTCAACAGTGTCTGGCGCAGGAGCTGGAACGCTCGCAGCACCCACGACACTGTCCACATCACTATTTGTCTGCCTAGCTAAAGAAGCCACCTCCATTTCTTGGCTGGGCAGTAGCTGCTGACTGTCCTCCTGTATCTGATCGTCCTCCTCACTAAAGAGTGGAGCTGAACCCAAAGCATAGGATACGTCGCTGGGGGAGGGAACGGCGTAGGACAGAGGCAATGGGAGGACAGGGACTGCTCTCGGGGCATGCCAACTCAGGGTTGTGTCAGAGGAACCTACCGACCCTAGACTGGGGGTCTCAGATGTAAGTTGTGATGATGTTGTTGATGAGCGCGTCAGCCAATCTACCACGGCAGATGCGTTACTGGTGGAGACCCGACCGCTAGCAGATACTGGCAGATTAGGTCTCTCAGCGTGACTCCTGCTGCTACTGGCCCCCAGTCTGATGCGAGCTCTGCCTGCGGAATCTTGGCCTCTGCCACTCCTCTTTTCACTTCCAGGCACTTGTCTGCCCGACATAGTCTAACTGGCGTGGTAGTAGGTGATATTTTAAGAACCCCCAGGCAGCAGTGGGTCTATATAAAACAGAATATAATGCACACCAAAAGTGAGCAGTAACACTCAGCCTCCAACAGGCCTGCTTAGTGTAAATAAGAGAGCTGCTTAGTGTAAATAAAGAGGGGTATGCTATGTTACAGAATGGGATGCCTCAACAGAAGTGCACCTGGCAGGCAGCAGTAAGCCTATGCCCAGCAAAAGTGTCTTATAATATAAATATAATAAGAGCAAATGCTTATATGGTCTTAAACAGAGGCTGCTTTAGTCACAGAATGGGATGCCCTGGGCAGGAATGGACCTGGCAGGGTCCAGTAGGGCTTTGGCCAGCAAAAGTGTCTTTATCAGGCTAATTTCAAATATGATAAGAGCAAATGCTTATATGGTCTTAAACAGAGGCTGCTGTAGTCACAGAATGGGATGCCCCGGGCAGGAATCGACCTGGCAGGGTCCAGTAGGGCTTTGGCCAGCAAAAGTGTCTTTATCAGGCCTGATTTCTATGAGAATAAGTGCAAATGTTTATTATGCTATTAAATAGAGGCTGCTTTAGTCACAGAATGGGATGCCAGTGCCACAAAAACCAGAGAGCATGCACAGCAAAAGTGTCTTTATCAGGCCTGATTTCTATGAGAATAAGTGCAAATGTTTATTATGCTATTAAATAGAGGCTGCTTTAGTCACAGAATGGGATGCCAGTGCCACAAAAACCAGAGAGCATGCACAGCAAAAGTGTCTTTATCAGGCCTGATTTCTATGAGAATAAGTGCAAATGTTTATTATGCTATTAAATAGAGGCTGCTTTAGTCACAGAATGGGATGCCAGTGCCACAAAAACCAGAGAGCATGCACAGCAAAAGTGTCTTTATCAGGCCTGATTTCTATGAGAATAAGTGCAAATGTTTATTATGCTATTAAATAGAGGCTGCTTTAGTCACAGAATGGGATGCCAGTGCCACAAAAACCAGAGAGCATGCACAGCAAAAGTGTCTTTATCAGGCCTGATTTCTATGAGAATAAGTGCAAATGTTTATTATGCTATTAAATAGAGGCTGCTTTAGTCACAGAATGGGATGCCAGTGCCACAAAAACCAGAGAGCATGCACAGCAAAAGTGTCTTTATCAGGCCTGATTTCTATGAGAATAAGTGCAAATGTTTATTATGCTATTAAATAGAGGCTGCTTTAGTCACAGAATGGGATGCCAGTGCCACAAAAACCAGAGAGCATGCACAGCAAAAGTGTCTTTATCAGGCCTGATTTCTATGAGAATAAGTGCAAATGTTTATTGTGCTATTAAATAGAGGCTGCTTTAGTCACAGAATGGGATGCCAGTGCCACAAAAACCAGAGAGCATGCACAGCAAAAGTGTCTTTATCAGGCCTGATTTCTATGAGAATAAGTGCAAATGTTTATTATGCTATTAAATAGAGGCTGCTTTAGTCACAGAATGGGATGCCAGTGCCACAAAAACCAGAGAGCATGCACAGCAAAAGTGTCTTTATCAGGCCTGATTTCTATGAGAATAAGTGCAAATGTTTATTATGCTATTAAATAGAGGCTGCTTTAGTCACAGAATGGGATGCCAGTGCCACAAAAACCAGAGAGCATGCACAGCAAAAGTGTCTTTATCAGGCCTGATTTCTATGAGAATAAGTGCAAATGTTTATTATGCTATTAAATAGAGGCTGCTTTAGTCACGGAATGGGATGCCAGTGCCACAAAAACCAGAGAGCATGCACAGCAAAAGTGTCTTTATCAGGCCTGATTTCTATGAGAATAAGTGCAAATGTTTATTATGCTATTAAATAGAGGCTGCTTTAGTCACAGAATGGGATGCCAGTGCCACAAAAACCAGAGAGCATGCACAGCAAAAGTGTCTTTATCAGGCCTGATTTCTATGAGAATAAGTGCAAATGTTTATTATGCTATTAAATAGAGGCTGCTTTAGTCACGGAATGGGATGCCAGTGCCACAAAAACCAGAGAGCATGCACAGCAAAAGTGTCTTTATCAGGCCTGATTTCTATGAGAATAAGTGCAAATGTTTATTATGCTATTAAATAGAGGCTGCTTTAGTCACAGAATGGGATGCCAGTGCCACAAAAACCAGAGAGCATGCACAGCAAAAGTGTCTTTATCAGGCCTGATTTCTATGAGAATAAGTGCAAATGTTTATTATGCTATTAAATAGAGGCTGCTTTAGTCACGGAATGGGATGCCAGTGCCACAAAAACCAGAGAGCATGCACAGCAAAAGTGTCTTTATCAGGCCTGATTTCTATGAGAATAAGTGCAAATGTTTATTATGCTATTAAATAGAGGCTGCTTTAGTCACAGAATGGGATGCCAGTGCCACAAAAACCAGAGAGCATGCACAGCAAAAGTGTCTTTATCAGGCCTGATTTCTATGAGAATAAGTGCAAATGTTTATTATGCTATTAAATAGAGGCTGCTTTAGTCACGGAATGGGATGCCAGTGCCACAAAAACCAGAGAGCATGCACAGCAAAAGTGTCTTTATCAGGCCTGATTTCTATGAGAATAAGTGCAAATGTTTATTATGCTATTAAATAGAGGCTGCTTTAGTCACAGAATGGGATGCCAGTGCCACAAAAACCAGAGAGCATGCACAGCAAAAGTGTCTTTATCAGGCCTGATTTCTATGAGAATAAGTGCAAATGTTTATTATGCTATTAAATAGAGGCTGCTTTAGTCACAGAATGGGATGCCAGTGCCACAAAAACCAGAGAGCATGCACAGCAAAAGTGTCTTTATCAGGCCTGATTTCTATGAGAATAAGTGCAAATGTTTATTATGCTATTAAATAGAGGCTGCTTTAGTCACAGAATGGGATGCCAGTGCCACAAAAACCAGAGAGCATGCACAGCAAAAGTGTCTTTATCAGGCCTGATTTCTATGAGAATAAGTGCAAATGTTTATTATGCTATTAAATAGAGGCTGCTTTAGTCACGGAATGGGATGCCAGTGCCACAAAAACCAGAGAGCATGCACAGCAAAAGTGTCTTTATCAGGCCTGATTTCTATGAGAATAAGTGCAAATGTTTATTATGCTATTAAATAGAGGCTGCTTTAGTCACAGAATGGGATGCCAGTGCCACAAAAACCAGAGAGCATGCACAGCAAAAGTGTCTTTATCAGGCCTGATTTCTATGAGAATAAGTGCAAATGTTTATTATGCTATTAAATAGAGGCTGCTTTAGTCACAGAATGGGATGCCAGTGCCACAAAAACCAGAGAGCATGCACAGCAAAAGTGTCTTTATCAGGCCTGATTTCTATGAGAATAAGTGCAAATGTTTATTATGCTATTAAATAGAGGCTGCTTTAGTCACAGAATGGGATGCCAGTGCCACAAAAACCAGAGAGCATGCACAGCAAAAGTGTCTTTATCAGGCCTGATTTCTATGAGAATAAGTGCAAATGTTTATTATGCTATTAAATAGAGGCTGCTTTAATCACAGAATGGGATGCCAGTGCCACAAAAACCAGAGAGCATGCACAGCAAAAGTGTCTTTATCAGGCCTGATTTCTATGAGAATAAGTGCAAATGTTTATTATGCTATTAAATAGAGGCTGCTTTAGTCACAGAATGGGATGCCAGTGGCACAAAAACCAGAGAGCATGCACAGCAAAAGTGTCTTTATCAGGCCTGATTTCTATGAGAATAAGTGCAAATGTTTATTATGCTATTAAATAGAGGCTGCTTTAGTCACAGAATGGGATGCCAGTGCCACAAAAACCAGAGAGCATGCACAGCAAAAGTGTCTTTATCAGGCCTGATTTCTATGAGAAGGGGAGGCCGATTCATCAATAGCGCCAGGTAGCGACAGATGAGCGACTGAAGTATGGCGCTATGAGCGCCGCTAGCGTCAGCCGCGGGCGTTAGCGATTCGCTATAGCAGGCCTCCTCAGTCGCTACCTGGCGTTGTTGCGAACAACGCCTACATTGCTGAATATGATGTTGGCCCTCAGCTTTGTTGGCGCTGTCAGTCAGTGTGACCACGCTATTCTACACAGCGCCTGTTAGCTTTGCTGTGTCCTGGCCATCCAGTACCTTCTGAATAAAACACATTGCCACATTTGTTTTGAAATGTAAATATTTTTTTATTGTGTGTAAAAGGTAATTACATTCTACCAGATCTTCGAATATAAATGGAAAATAAAACATAATTAAACACATAGTCACAATTTTTTAAATTTTTATTTGTTACCTAAAAAGGAAATACAATTAAATCACCAATGAGAAAGAAAAGGAAAATAAAAACAGAACAGAGAAAGAAAAGGAAAATAAAAACAGAACAGAGAAAGAAAAGGAAAATAATAATAGAACAGAGAAAGAAAAGGAAAATAAAAACAGAACAGAGAAAGAAAAGGAAAATAAAAACAGAACAGAGAAAGAAAAGGAAAATAATAATAGAACAGAGAAAGAAAAGGAAAATAAAAACAGAACAGAGAAAGAAAAGGAAAATAAAAACAGAACAGAGAAAGAAAAGGAAAATAATAATAGAACAGAGAAAGAAAAGGAAAATAAAAACAGAACAGAGAAAGAAAAGGAAAATAAAAACAGAACAGAGAAAGAAAAGGAAAATAATAACAGAACAGAGAAAGAAAAGGAAAATAAAAACAGAACAGAGAAAGAAAAGGAAAATAAAAACAGAACAGAGAAAGAAAAGGAAAATAAAAACAGAACAGAGAAAGAAAAGGAAAATAAAAACAGAACAGAGAAAGAAAAGGAAAATAAAAACAGAACAGAGAAAGAAAAGGAAAATAAAAACAGAACAGAGAAAGAAAAGGAAAATGAAAATAGGAATTAGAATGTAAAGGAAACTTACAACCGAATTAAACACATAGCCACATGTATATATCTAATTTTTTTTTAATTTTTTCTCTCAAACTAAATTAAGAATAAAATATAAATGAAATAGAAAAAGAAAAGTCCAGCAGAAATGCAAAAGAAAAGTAAAGTCCAGGAAAGGGTTGTAAGAGGAATGTCGAGATCATGGTGCATCTCTTTGTGCCTGAAAAATTAAGAAAAGTGCAGTTAGTATATATCTTTATAGTTATTTTGTGCTTTCTTTTAAAAAAATGCATAACTTGATAACCAACATTGGCGTCTTACACCCCCCTTAGAGTGGTTTGGGTCATCTGAAACACCCCTTAGAGTGGTTTGGGTCATCTGAAACACCCCTTAGAGTGGTTTGGGTCATCTTACACCCCCCCTTAGAGTGGTTTGGGTCATCTTAAACCCCCCTTAGAGTGGTTTGGGTCATCTCAAACACCCCTTAGAGTGGTTTGGGTCATCTTACACCCCCCCTTAGAGTGGTTTGGGTCATCTTACACCCCCCCTTAGAGTGGTTTGGGTCATCTTACACCCCCCCTTAGAGTGGTTTGGGTCATCTTACACCCCCCCTTAGAGTGGTTTGGGTCATCTTACACCCCTTAGAGTGGTTTGGGTCATCTTACACCCCCCCTTAGAGTGGTTTGGGTCATCTTACACCCCCCCTTAGAGTGGTTTTGGTCATCTGAAACACCCCTTAGAGTGGTTTGGGTCATCTGAAACACCCCTTAGAGTGGTTAGGGTCATCTGAAACACCCCTTAGAGTGGTTTGGGTCATCTTACACCCCCCCTTAGAGTGGTTTGGGTCATCTTACACCCCCCCTTAGAGTGGTTTGGGTCATCTTAAACCCCCCTTAGAGTGGTTTGGGTCATCTGAAACACCCCTTAGAGTGGTTTGGGTCATCTTAAACCCCCCTTAGAGTGGTTTGGGTCATCTCAAACACCCCTTAGAGTGGTTTGGGTCATCTTACACCCCCCCTTAGAGTGGTTTGGGTCATCTGAAACACCCCTTAGAGTGGTTAGGGTCATCTGAAACACCCCTTAGAGTGGTTTGGGTCATCTTACACCCCCCCTTAGAGTGGTTTGGGTCATCTGAAACACCCCTTAGAGTGGTTTGGGTCATCTTAAACCCCCCTTAGAGTGGTTTGGGTCATCTCAAACACCCCTTAGAGTGGTTTGGGTCATCTTACACCCCCCCTTAGAGTGGTTTGGGTCATCTTAAACCCCCCCTTAGTGCGTTTGGTTGCTCTTTTGGATGGGAGGTCAAAGACATTTAAACAGGAGTGCAGTACTTGCATTAGAGTGAAGGGTAGTTAGCTTACCGCAAAATAAGAAGTGATCAGCCTTTCCCTTAGCTCATCGCCAGTCTGGGTGTCCTCACTTCTATCTGCGGGCAGGTTGGGGATTTCTGGCACCAGTGCTGTCTCCTCGGGGGCTTGGATTCGGTGACAAATGCAAATGTTGTGTAGCACACAGCAGGCAAGGATGATCTTGGAAACCTTCTGTGGGCTGTAGAGCATCTCTCCTCCTGGCCGTGCCAAACAAAGAAAGCGTGCTTTCAGCAGGCCGATGGTTCTTTCCACAATGCTTCTGGTCTTGCGATGCGCTGCATTGTAGCGTTCATGGGCAGAGGTCCGTGGGTTCCTGACCGGAGTCATGACCCACGTTCTCTGCCCATATCCCTTGTCCGCTGTAGAAAAAACACAAGGAGAGAGACAGAAATTAGTACTAGTACATGTTTTTGGGTGGTAGTTTGTTGAAAATTGCCTTACTAGGCCACATATTAGCAAAATACATAGACATGGTTAATTTATTACCCAGTAGCCAGCCAGCTGGCATTTCGTTGTTATCAAACTTCCGGCACAGGACTGTCCGCTGCAAGACGTAAGAATCGTGGCATGAGCCGGGGAACCCCGATCTCACCGCCCGCAGCTTCATCTCATGGTCACAGACCACCATGATATTAAATGAATGGAACTGCTTCCTGTTTCTGTAGGACAGCTCCTGTGCACGGGGAGGGCGGAAAGGGATATGTGTACCATCAACGCACCCTAGCACATTCGGGATCCCTCCCATCAGATAGAAAGCATGTTTTATTTTGGCAACCTCTTCCTCCTCCTCAGGAAACTTGATGTAAATTGAGATTAAATCACAAATTGCCAGAACTACCTGGATTAGGATGCGGCTCATAGTAGCCTGGCTTATCCCGCTGAGGAGGGCTGAGGTTGCCTGGAAGGTCCCTCGTGCCAACACATTAAGAGTGGCACACAGGCGTACTATGCCTGGAATGGAGTGAGTGCGTTTGGTGGATGGCTCGATTTTGGTCTTAATCTGATCATATAGGGACTGTAGTGCAGCACGATTCAGACGGAAGCGGCTCCTGATCTGCTCGTCACTTAAGTCCCATACTGAAAGGCGGATTGCAAAGGAGCGGGGTGCCCTAAGCCTCACAACACCCCGCTCCCTTTCCTCCTGCTCTTTCAGCATACACATACATCCATCCACCCAGACACCATACATCACCCTCTTATCCATCACACACACTAAAGATATATACAAAAACAAAAATAAAAAAAAAAAAACACTCACACACAACACACACACAAACAATCACACTACACACACACCCGCTACAATGCAGCTCACCACAAAACCAGAACTATAGTGGTCCAAACCACCAGCCTGCTGAAAACCAGCTTTCTAAGTTAAGCACAACCAAGAGGGGAGTTGCTGCACAGCCCACAAAAGGCCCCAAAATCAAGCCTTACTTGCTGTATGCTACACAAAATTTGCAGATGCCACCCAAACCAAGCTCCTAAAGAAACAGCACTGATGTCAGAAATCACCCAACAAGCCACAGAGAGTGAGGACAGAAACCAGACAGAGGCTCAAATGAGCTAAGGGAAGCGAGCACAGCACCACACCACAGCCTTTGCCACAGTGTAAGAATAGCAGAACCTAGTTCATTCCTTCCTTTTATACTTCATTTTCAAAAGTGACAGGTCCGCTTTGCCGCCTTTTGCGTCGCTCTGCTATTTCCGTGCGCCAATTAGCCGACCCAGGTGTGCGTAAAACAGAGTGCGCACGCGCACGCTAGTAGCGCTACTAGCGTACTTGAGCCGTAACGTGCGTGCATTAACGGACATGGGCCAAAAATCAGGTGGGGACCAATGAAAGTGAAGCTGTTGTTTTTTTAAATAGCCGTTAGGCTAAGCACATGTCACAAGGGTTGCAGATACATCAGTCCATTGTTGGATTTGGGTGTGTGTTGTTTGTTGATTGAGGTCTGTAATGAGTTAATTGGCTAACACACATGCTTCTGTCAGTGCAGTGGAGGTGTGCCTAGAAGGAACTGGGCTGTATGTGTGAATCAATTAAGTGGGCTGCTTTTGGATTGGCTGTTAGAGCACATAAAACCTGGCCAAGCCTAAGAGATTGCGATGCCATTCTGTAGTGTGCATGCGTGCTTGTGGGGTGTTGATTTGTGTGTGTGTGCAGCTACAGGATGGAGCCAAATACAGGACATCTGCCGGCCACAGCAGGCCCGAGTAGGAGTTTGGTGGGTGCTGTGCGCAGACCTCCCTTACGGAAAAGGGCACAGCCTGAAGGTGGGGCAGCACCCCAGGCTAAGCGCCCAGGTGCCAAGAGGGAGCCTGAATTTAATTTGGCTGAGAATAATCATCTTGTGCGCCTGACACTTGCGAAATGGGAGCTGATATTTGGCTCCCAAAGCAAGTCCATAGGCAAACAAGAAAGAAGCAAACTGTGGGATGCCATTGGTGTGGAGCTTAGTAGCACAGCTCAACACCCACGTAGTGGCCCATCCTGCAGGAAACGCTTCTACACTTTGCGAGGGGCCCTTATGAAAAAGATGAATCACGATCTTGATGTGGACAGTGGGTTCATCCAGGCTCCAAAGAGTACCTACAGGCCGTATGAGGAGATGCTGAAGGCCAAAATCCCACTGGCTCGGCTGCAGGGTGTGGATCCTGGGGATGACACCACCGGTTGGGCTGAAGGTACATATTTTATGGCTTTTACTATAACCTAATGTTAATGTATGTGATTAGCATTTTTACATTCTGACCAACTAACTGTAGGACCTGTGAAGTATTACATTATAGCTAAAACATTTGTAACTTTTCTGTCTGTTGCTTTATGCATAGGTGCACATGCTGCTGTCCGGGATGTGGCTCCGGACAACCAAGCTCCTGCCCTTCCAGCAACCTCAAGGCTACCCCAGTCTGCCATTGAAGGTATTTACCCATTATTTGTTTGCTGGTTTTTTGAAAAACAAATGGGTGTGGGAGCAGCTCAAGCAATAAAGGTTTGCCCTGTTGACTATTAATAATATGTGGGTGCGCCCTAATTGCACGCCCACTGTAACACTCACAGTCAGTAACTAACAAGGCCCTAACATGTGTAGATATGTAGGATGCCAGAGATGTGTAGCCATATATCGGCCTATCAATGTGTGAGCCACACTTGGCTTGATTAGTCAATATTAGTGAAAGAGCTGCTCACACACCTTAATGCATGTTGTATTTTGGCACGCACATTAGCTATGGCTCAATGTTGGTTTTATTTTGCACTAGCTCCCATGCCCTTGGCCCCAGCATCTCCTCCGGATCCCACCTACTCTTTGGATGTCGGTAAGTGCATGTGTTCACCTTGCTTGATCCACTTTGACTCAAGTGCATGTGTCTCATTTGTCTTTTTTCTTTGTAGGCCAAGTGACTGGTTCATCTTTGGACCCCACTTCCGATGTTGCCGGTCAACAGGACCCTGTTGGTGTGTAGAGCAATACATAATGTATCCTTTCTGCTGTTTAGGTAACACTGGTTCAATTTGGTTAGTCTACTAAGCTACATGTTTGCTTGGTAAACTTGAAGATGCCTCTTGGGAGTGCTGGTTGCCTCCCCAGGGTCAGTCTATTAGTTATTTTAGTGATAGCAATGTATATTTGCGGACATATTTTTAGGAAAACATTCACTGTAGTAGTTTGCTGAATCTTTAGACCCTTTTTTTTTTTTTTTTAGTTGACCCGAATATCGGAAGTGGCTGTCCAGAAAGGGCCCCTCAAGTTCCAGCTGCCAGAGATGAGGGTAAGTGGTTTTGCCTTGCTCTAGTATGTCTTTTGGCTCTAATGTTGTGCCACTTGCTTCTGGCAACTTGTGTGTCCACATCTATTTTCAAGGTCCAATCTCGAGTGAGGACCCCACTCCAGACATCTGGGATATTGCGGGTATGTTTAATTTAAGCAATGTTTATGATGAGATTTGCAGAAATTAGTGCGTCTTAGTCCTGTAACATACATGTTAACAATCTGAGTTTAACCAAGACCTTTGGTCTACTGTGTATTTTTTAATTTTTTAGAGGTATGACCTCGATAGCCTAACCAGGTTACATTAGAGTTTGGCCCACAGACCTACTAACCTGATTTTCCTGTTTAGCATTTGCCAACTTGCCCGACATCTCTGATGTTGATTCGCGACTCTCTGGCAGCGATACCTCGAGCCTACCTGGGCTGGAGGACACGCAGGTAACATGGCTGATGTAGACGACCTCTAAACCCATTGGCATATTCGTGGGTAGTGGAAGAAGCAACATGTAACATTTCATTTCATTGTTGTTTTGGCAGGAGGCGGAACCAGAACCCCAAGCTGGGACCTCTTCCCAAGTCCCATGTGGCCAAGCTTCAGAGGCTCAGACAAGGGTAAGTTGTCTAGTGAGTGTTTATGGTAACTTTTGGGAGGGGCATAGCTGCATTTGTTCCGTTTGACTAAAATGTGGTTTACTATTTTTTTAGCCTACAACCACAGCAAGAGGAGGTGTGGCACCAACCAGTGCCGATTTCTACACACTAGGGGTCCGGATGCTGGAGGACTACAGTCGCCAACAGCCGCGTGATGGAACTAATGAGCGCATTGCGGCGTTGGAAAATCAGGTGCTGATGTGTCAGCAACAAAATGAGGGCCTGCAGCGCCAGGTGGACCAGTTAAGGCAAAACCTACAACAGAACCAGGACCTTGGTCGCCTTGCCAATGTTATTGAACAATCTGTACAGCGGCAGGAAGAGGCAATACAGCGCCAGGCAGAGGCAATACAGCGGCAGGACCAAACTTTGTTGTTGATACAACAGCTCATACAACAGCAGTCTATATTTTTTACTGCACTGTTGTCCCCCAACACCGCCCCTAGCAATGACTCCCAACCTCCCCGGCCACCCAGCCAAGAATATTAATTTGTATACCTTTTTCTTATGATTTATGTAAATATATTTTTGAAAACCACCTCTAATTTGTGTTTATCCATACATGTGAAAGCTAAATACACAGTCAGGGCTGATTTGCTCACTCATCTCTAATATTATGCCACCATTTATGTGCCACATTAGTTAACATTGCTTACTATGGTGTAAACATGTACTGGCTCAAAATGGCAGCCTAATTTAAGACATAATGGTTTTGGGGAATCGAAACCTATGCTGGTCAAGGAACAACACAGTTCTTGGTAAAGATAAATGTCTTTATATAAATTGGCCCAACACGGGCAACATAGGCCAACAAAGCCTGCAAAACATGGCCAGGGCAGCCATCCCCCCCACCCTAACGTCTCCGACGCCTCTTCATGGCCAGCAGCATCCCTTTCATCTGTCGGAAGGCCCGCCACAGTCTGCGATGCTGGCGTATACAAGCTGTAGAGATGTGATAAAAAATAATATATTAGAATTTGTTTGCAAACTCAACATACACAGATGTAGCAATGTAATGTCAGTGTTTCTAACTTGCTAACACTCACATTAACATTGGTGAACAATGTGCCCATAACATTTTAACATAAAGTTTTAATATTGACTTGAAAACATGTTAGGACCACATACCTTTACTCTTAAAGTGGACCAACACCCACAATATAGTTTATCCTGGGTTTTGGCCCACTTTGTTGTTTCTCACAGATCTGTATTTCCCCTGATGTGTGTATACACACAGTAATCCATAGCCACTCACCTCTCCATGCTCCAACGTGCTTGGCACAAAGAACGCACGCTAACGTCTATGCAGGGAACAGGAATGTACACTCCTCTTCCACCCCCTCTTCACGCATGTCACTCTCTGGCTGCTCATGGGGACCCGGCGGCCATTCACAGAGGCCCAGGGGTGAAAAATGCACGTCTGGAGTGTTGCGCAGGAGCCAGCGGAAGATAAGTTCCCATAATTAGGGGTTTGCTTGGTGGGGTGGACCCGTGGTACATGCACTTATCGTATATTCTGCGGAGTTTTAGTTGTTATTTGTTGGCAAATTAAATGTTTAATGCACATTAACCAGCCTTGGTGTTGGGCCAGGTTCACTCTTGCAAAGGTAATAATGTTTATGGGCAAGTAAGGACATTTATGTCTTTAGTCCAAGCCAAACATCAGTGCCTAAGGAAGAGGGAAGTTTGCCCTATAATGTTATTGGTAAACACCTAAGCAGCCCCATTTGGTTGTCTATACGCCACAAATAGTCCGTATGTGTCCGTAACAAGAATGTGAGGCAACTATCAAGGATGGTGACTGGCATGTTGGATTATTGACCAAACACATTTAACCTAGATGTGTGTGATATTCACACATTGGTCAATTTCACATTTCTACAAATGTAACTAGAAGAGAAATGTTTACAAAGTATTTAGCCATATTAATTTGGATGTACTCACCATCGCAGCTGTGGCGGTGGCCCATGCTGCTGGCCGTCCCTGGAGCTGGTGTGGGGAGGAGGAATTCTGCCTCCGTCTGCGTAGCAACATCTGTCCATAAAAAAACAAAATACAAAACCACATTTAGTGGAGCTCTGACACCCGAAGTTTGGACATCAATCTGGTTATTGAGTCTTAGCTCCAAAAACAAACACTTCTTTACATACATGTTAAACGATATTTCCTATATTCCTGGCCCATTAGTTAATGTGAAGTGTTTATGGTTGCCACATGTATCCATTTTGCCAATCTGGCACTAACCTTTACATTGCAATGTAAATGACTCATTACCAATTTAATGGATAATGTTACCAGTGTGCAACATGTGTTTGCCCTAACTACTTCACGAAAATTAACTTTTGCTAGCACACATCATGGAGTGGCCAGAAACATAGGGGTGGTTTCCAGTTGGCTAGCACTGTAGTGTGGTTTGTGATGTTAATGTACATTAGCAAACCAGCTTAGACAATGGTCCAGGAAACGTGTCTGTTAAAAGTGTACCAAGACACAGGATTGTGATTATTCAGTGTAGTAGTCTACTTTGCCAGAGCAACACAATTTTAGTCCGCCACCGCCCCTGCCTTCCGCACCTCACTCCGCCAGTGTGTGCGCACACGCATGCCAGTAGGAAACAGAGCGCAGGCGCACACACATCTCGAGTGCCACACAGGAGGCAGGGACAATGGCTTCTGCCACCCCCAAAGAGGGAAGTAGTTTGTGGTGTTTGGTTGGGGGGGGGCCCTGGGTGAGGGATGTGATTTGGCAGGCAAGGCGCCATAATCCAAACAATATCAGCAAGGTTTGTGGGTCCACTTTAAGGAATGACATAAAGTCCAAAATGAACTAGCTTCAAACATACACTTACCACGACTATGCCCGAGGAGGATTTGACGCCAAAAATCCATGGAGGTGCCGCCTATATGATGCCCTGCAAATTACAGAGGAATGGCAAGGGCTAAGCACAAATGGTCAGATGAAACCTGGCACAGACTAACAATTAAAACATGTAAACTCACCAGGGGATGAAGCGCCACTTGAAGCCCAGGGAGGGCTCTGAGGAGGAGGCGGGGAGCCTCGGCTCCTCACACTCTGCTCAGAAGATCCACCAGGCAAAGGGCCACCCTCCTCCCTCTCACTCCCTGCTTGAGAGTGGCCCCTTGCCTGGTGAGAGTCCTCAGCCTCAGAGTGTGAGGAGCTGAGGCTTGATCCAGCCTGCCCCCCAGCAGCACACTCCTCTGGGGCGTCATCCCCTTCCTCCCCTGGGTCCTCTAAATAGGACCCGCGGGAGGGACCCTCCCCCGATGACTCCCCCGAGTCCGCCTGCCTGGTTCGGGGGAGGAATCCCTTCCCACGTTTCCCCAGGGGAGGACGCTTATCTGTGTGGAGGGGGTGAAAGCAAATAATTAATATAAAAAGCAAAAAAGGACACAGCTTAGCAGATGATTGTGCACAAAGGCCAAAAAGAACATAAGCTTTCACTTACCTGATGCGTAGGCATCATATAGGCGGTACACGCCTTCTGGGTCCCGGCGCTTAAAATCTGACCATTTCTGTTGTATAGCCCGGATGGTCAGGTTGGTCTTGAAGCGCCGGGACACAGTGGCCTTCACCTCCATGGCAAGGCGTTTTTTTGCTCCTCGGGCATAGTCGTATTCGGCCAGGCAGAAGTCCTATGAAAAAAGTAAAAAAAATATAAAAAAAAAATCACAACATGACCTCAGAACAATGTCATAAACAGTTCTACAGAGACAAGATCAAAGTGGAACCACACCCAGGATTTACATTAGTCTGTGTTTGTGTGCACTTTTTTGGGCCACAACTATTGTGGGTGGCCCACTGTCTGCAACCCCCTTTGAAGGGCCCAAATACACAGCTGAGGACACTCCCACGTCACTCCGCAAGCCAAACACAGCGGTCCACGCCGGTGTGGTATGCGCAACCAAGGGCCTTGGGAGGTGCATACCAGCTCAGCTGCATCTGCACGGCAAAGTACGCATGTGGCGTTTGACTCTAACAGGGAGTGCGCCTGCACACCAATTGAAAATATGTATGGCGCAGGGGTACACCCTGCTAGAGGTAAGCGCAATAGGCATCCGCAACTCACACATGCACAGATGGGACGGGCCAGAGATAATTTTTGGGGGCCTCCAGGGGGGGGGGGGGGCATCCAAGCAGGACATCCACAATGGGGATGCCCCATGTGGAGTGTACAATTTTGGACTAAAAACAAAAAAAAAACAGCCCCTATCCACCCTGTGTGTTTAGACATTTTTAAACTAAAAATACAAAACTAAAATACTCACTTTAACTACCTGGCCATTGACCCGGCTATCCACCCGGGTGCGCCTTTGTTTTTGGGGCACAGGAGGGGAATGGGTGGGAGGGGTGGTATTTGGGGAAGGTGAGGTAGGTGGGGGATGTGGGGGAGGGGTGGTGGGGCCGGAATCTGAGGAGGAGCTGGGGAGGCGCATTACTCGCCGTTTGGGAGCCATATTGGAAACGCTAAGGAGGAAACAGGAACCGGAAATGACGCTAGCGACATGAGACATAAAAAACAAACCAAAACAAAAATACGCACCGCGCCCCAGCAACAAGCTAATATCAGCTATGTGCAAGCTAAGTGGCGGAAAAACATTAAAATGACGCTGAAAAACAAGCTATTGGCATAAGCGCAAGACAGTTTTACCTTAAGGTGGCGTTGAAACGCAAAGGAGGATCCCGGAACCGGATATGACGCAAGCAACTGTGCTTCCAAACTAAAAAAAAAAACATGCGCGCAGCAGGGACAAGCTAATATCAGCTATGTGCAAGCTAAATGGCGGAAAAACATTAAAATGACGCTGAAAAACAAGCTATTGGCATAAGCGCAAGACAGTTTTACCTTAAGGTGGCGTTGAAACGCAAAGGAGGATCCCGGAACCGGATATGACGCAAGCAACTGTGCTTCCAAACTAAAAAAAAAAACATGCGCGCAGCAGGGACAAGCTAATATCAGCTATGTGCAAGCTAAATGGCGGAAAAACATTAAAATGACGCTGAAAAACAAGCTATTGCCATAAGCGCAAGACAGTTTTACCTTAAGGTGGCGTTGAAACGCAAAGGAGGATCCCGGAACCGGATATGACGCAAGCAACTGTGCTTCCAAACTAAAAAAAAAAACATGCGCGCAGCAGGGACAAGCTAATATCAGCTATGTGCAAGCTAAATGGCGGAAAAACATTAAAATGACGCTGAAAAACAAGCTAGGGCCCACGGCGCCACAAATTATTAGCTTGATTTAGCAGGGGGTTCTACATACTGGAATGCATAGGTCCTTCTAAAGCATACACCGTTGTGCTTAAATATACAAATCTTATTCCTTCACAAAGTCATCACACAATCAAACTAGACAACTACCTGAAAATGTGGCACACATGAGAATGCATAACGGGTTGTTATGAGCTGGTACGACTGAATGTTAATCCTGCAATATGTGGCCAGGCACGCTCACAACTACAGTGTATTCATTAACAACGACTGGGGTCGCGGGAAGTGAATTCCTTGCAAATGGCAGAAGGGCACATGTATGAACAGCACAGCGCCGCACAACGCAGCGCAGCGAGGCACAGCGACGCTCGCGCCGCCACATAGCGAATTAAAACAGCGACTGCACAAACACTGACCAACACAGATTCATCAAGGACAGGGCTGCCGAATAGCTTGGGCGCTGACAATTTCGAAGAGCGAACGTGACCGCCCAACCTGACAGGCTACAAAATAGCTTTACAAGCCCCGTTTGTGTGGAAAACCAGCGCTTTTGAGGCCAATGAGTTTGGGTGGAGGAGATGCAATTCCCATGTCACTCACAACATTACATTGTGAAAAAAAAAAAAAAAAAAAAAAAACATAAATAACCAGCTAGATTCATAAAACATATCAATATAAACATGTGTTGAATTTTGTCCAAAAGCAAAAAACCCCCTAACCACTAAGAACAATCATTGCAGCGTCTGCCATTGAAATGTATGGGAGAGCGGCAGGTAGCGCCAGGTAATACGTGTCGCTGTGAAGGAATTTGCAGCGGCGCTGTTCGGTCCAGCCGGCTTCATGATGAATGCCGCGCTAGCCGTCGCTCTCGCCGGCGCTAGCCTCATTTAGCTTGATAAATGCGTCATTGTGACCGCCGCCGGGCGTACTTGAGTCGGTAGGCGCCGTTAGCTGCCGCTACCTGGCGCTCGTCAGACACTACCTGGCGCTATCGCTTGATGAATAAGGGCCTAAGTGCAAATGTTTATTATGCTATTAAATAGAGGCTGCTTTAGTCACAGAATGGGATGCCAGTGCCACAAAAACCAGAGAGCATGCACAGCAAAAGTGTCTTTATCAGGCCTGATTTCTATGAGAATAAGTGCAAATGTTTATTATGCTATTAAATAGAGGCTGCTTTAGTCACAGAATGGGATGCCAGTGCCACAAAAACCAGAGAGCATGCACAGCAAAAGTGTCTTTATCAGGCCTGATTTCTATGAGAATAAGTGCAAATGTTTATTATGCTATTAAATAGAGGCTGCTTTAGTCACAGAATGGGATGCCAGTGCCACAAAAACCAGAGAGCATGCACAGCAAAAGTGTCTTTATCAGGCCTGATTTCTATGAGAATAAGTGCAAATGTTTATTATGCTATTAAATAGAGGCTGCTTTAGTCACGGAATGGGATGCCAGTGCCACAAAAACCAGAGAGCATGCACAGCAAAAGTGTCTTTATCAGGCCTGATTTCTATGAGAATAAGTGCAAATGTTTATTATGCTATTAAATAGAGGCTGCTTTAGTCACAGAATGGGATGCCTCACAGCAGACTTAAGATCAGTTCAGTATATATGCACAGTTAGTTACTATAAGCAGCCTGAAAACGCTAACAAAGGCTGGATGAAAAAAAAAAAATATCCCTGTCAGCCAGCTCCGTTTTTCCTACCTTTCCCTGGCTTTCTGTCTGTCTCCTGTCTGTCTCCTGCCTGTCTCCAGCCTGTCCCTGTCTGTCCCTGTCTGTCCCTGTCTGTCCCTGTCTGTCCCTGTCTCCAGCCTGTCTCCAGCCTGTCTAACTGCCTCAGCTACACAGCGTTCTGTCTGTCTGTCACGAATGCAATAGAGAAATGAGGAAAAGCAAGATGGCCGCCGTTAAATACCGCTGTGTGACGTCACCGGGCTTGCTGGCTGCTGATAGGCTGCATGTGACTGCCCCAGCTTGCACTGGCGCGGGATACATGTCCAGACATGTCCCGCCCGCCATCTTAGAATGCCTGTAATGTAAATGAATGGATGTTAAAGGAAAACTTCGAGTGATCGAATCGCGGGGAAATTCGGATTCGATCCGAATCGAATTTTTCCTGAAATTCGGATCGAATCCGGGTTCGTCCGGATCGATTCGCTCATCCCTAGTCATGAGTCAATGGATCTTTTTGATCTGATAGTGTTGTGCGTGGCTTAGATAGTGGAGAACACGCCACTGGTTCATGTTCTGGTGGCAGCCTTGTATAGTCACACATGTTGCCAATTGAAAGACGTCTAACGTTGAGGAGACACGCATTGGGCGCAATTGCCCGGTTCCATCAGATTTTGGGATTGTAAACTTCGTCTAATTAATTGATATAAGGATGAGGATCAAGGAGGTAGAAGATGACTGAATGTAGAAGATAAAGGGAGATGTAGATGTAATTTAGAATATGACAGAAAAGTTAAAGGATTATAAATGCTAAAGGTTATTTAAAGCTAGCCAAAGTGCAGCTCACTCCACACATAAAATATTTCTACACTGTATATGCTATAAATTATGTAAATTATCTACAACGTTTTAAATGTAGGTTCAGAGGCTGTGTCAATTTTGTATCACAAATCTGTTCGCTATACAGAGGAAACATTTTAACATCAACATTATATACCATTAGATGAATTTATCGCAATGTCCGTTTTTTGGGATGGTTCTATAACAAAACATTACAATGAGCTATGAAATATCTGGATTATTATGATTTATATATGAAGTGTCTCAATACTGAAATGTGAAACAAGTAATTTAGGTAATTTGCAGTCTGAGAGGTGATTAAAGCCAGTGACAGTGACTTTTACATTAGTAAATGCGGCAAACTAGTGAAAGCACTGTGAATGCCCAATGAACGCTTAATAAATCAGCCCTATTTATTTTTATTAACAAAATATTTAGTTAACTTTTTCTCATTAAAAATATATGCTTCTGGTAAGTTTTTATGCAGTAATGAAAGTTAATGGAGGACTATTCTTGATAAAATATCTCTAGAACTAGGATATTAGGAGGTGGGGTCAAGAAATATCCAGCCAGGCTTTTCTTTATGTAAGGAAGAGGAAATCAGGACAGGATTTGTCCCCCCAGATACACTCAAATCTGTCACCACTGGACTGTATTCCTACCAGGAGGAGAAACCACAAGCTTGGCTACAATCATATTCAGTTTGGCTATATAAGCGACACCTCCTCTAATTAGCCAACAAGTTCTTATGGATTTTTAATATTACACAATTTGGTCATACACCTCCTTTAAACTTTTGTTGTTCTCATAGATATGTGACATTTTTGTAGTCTGGCAAGTGTTGGATAAGTCTGGCCCTTTGTCTTTATCTCTTTGTACTTTGCTTTATATCTATTCTTGTCTTCTGTTGTCTATAAGCTTTCTTAATTTCACCTTTGTTAAAAATGATTGAAAAGAAAAACATCTCTGGTACCTGGTTTGGGGCCTATCTACAGGTGAGGAGCAAATTATTTTTAATGAGGTAGACATTAGAAGCTTAGAAATAACACTGAAAGTGATTGAAATAGCCCCAAAATTTCAAAAAAAATGCAATAAAAGGGAATACATAAAATATAAAAAAAATGTATTTTTTTAATCTATCAATAAATCTCTAAATAAATCAGACAAAAGTCCTATTTATGAAGTGTCTGCGCCATTAAAATCCACTTAGCGCCAAGGGTTTTAGCACAGCATCACTTTATGCTTCATTTAAGAAGCACAGTTAAATACCATGTCACAAATCTGTTCCAGTATTTGCCATACAGGAATTCAAGGAAACATTTTAACATTAACATGACATACCGTTAGATGAAGTTACTGCAATGTCCGTTTTGTGGGGTGGGTCTATAATAAAACATTACAATGAGCTATGAAATATCTGGATAATTATGATTTATATATAAAGTGTCTCAATAATGAAATGTCAAACTATTGAAGTTATTTAAGCAATTTGCAGTTTGAGAGGTGATTAAAGCCGGTGGCAGTTTTCCGCCACTTTGCGCTTTATTTTATATAGAAATCAAAATCTCTGCTCCCAGAACAATAGTAAATGAACAAAAAAAATCTATGTTTCTAGATACCATAAGTGTGAGAGCGCCGACGCTATATACTGAGCTGCCACTAGTAATACACGTGGCGCTACGTGGCGCTGTTAGAGGCGCTCACTGGATTCGCTTTCTTAAATGTGGTTTCACATACAGCGCCCAGCGTTCACCAGACGCTACGTGCCGCTAGGTATCATTACTTGGGGCTAGCCTTTCTTAAATAACCCCCTTTGTCTGCAAGTAAAATTATCCTTACGCACATGCTTTCCTTTGGGGTATTTGGCAACTCTTCCCTTGATAGTACTTATGCATGTTGGGTATTGAACTGTTCAGGGAATGTTTGCCTATAGTTTTTTTTTTTAGGAAAAAGTGGCTTTGATTCTGCTTTTTTCATTCTTTTTTTAGGGAAACCCTGTGCAACCAAATAATTCATTGAGGAATTACTTCCATGAAACTGCATTGTCACCAAGCCTGGTACGCCTAGAAAGCTTGAAGTGTGGACTTCAAGAGAATATATAGTTTGTGGGGGTATTTCAAATGTAAAGGGTTGTTTTCCTTGCAAAACTGCAATGGCTTTAGCACAGCTGTATTTTATCTGAAAATCTTCTAAAGCACTATTTCAGTTTGGGGGAGTCTCCTGGGCTGGTACATATGTGGTACCGCTGTAACCAAGAGAAATGTTTCACCCAAAAATATTGAGACTACACCTAAAAAAAGACAAACAAGACATCTCATGTTAAAGCCCACACTGAAAAAACAATATATAATTTCTCTGGGAAATCCCTAGAAATCCCTTCAAAAATCACAGTTGAACATATGGAGCGCAAAATAGTGCAAAATGGTCTGGCAACAAGGGTGACAACATCTCCAGATAGCCTGGCAGCAGAGGGTTAATGAGGTAGATATTAGAAGCTTAGAAATATTACTTTAGTCTGCCAGTTCTATCCATAAATCTCAGACAAGTCCTATTTATGAAGTATCTGCGCCATTAAAATCCTCTTAGGGCCAAGGGTTTTAGCACAGCATCACTTTATGCTTTATGTAAGAAGCACCATTAAATGCTATTAAATGTCATATAGAGAAGAATATATGATTTGTGCCTTCTTTGCAGCGCAGACTGGCGTAATTGTAAAAGCAACTCCTGTTTTTGGGTGCACTCAAGCTTAGAACACAATAGGAATAAATGTATTGCAGTAAGCAATAAGGCAGAGCAGAGTAGTGCTCATTGGCACTGTTAAATCCAGCATAAGGGCCCATAGAAACACCAACAGGCACTGTCACTGACTTGCCAATAGAGGGAAACCTAGGGCTTTATTTAAGAAGTGCGCCATTTAGTGCCATTCAGCTGGCAAACTGCCCGTTTTTGAGCATCAACATCTATTTCTATGTTGGTGCTGCTGTTTGTACAGAATGGTGCTGTAAGTCACAACCCCAATGTTAACTAATCAGCTTTGACTGGTGCACAAGGTATTGGCCGGCCTGTGTCAGTAACCAGCATAAGGACCCATATGCAGATTATAAAAGCACCAGTGAGTGTCACTCTGTACCATCGTCGTTCAGGTGCTGCACGCCGTATTTATTAATATATAGCACCATGAAAAGGTGTTTTTAACCATTGCTGATCAGCGTTTCTTCATACAGTTACATTATATCTAGGGATGAGCGAACCGGTTCGGACGAACCGGAATTCGCTCAGAATTTCAGGGAAAATTCGATTCGGCACGAACCCGAATTCTTTTTGGTTCGTGCCGATCGAATTTTCCCTGAAATAAAAAAAAAATGCCGGCATGGTGGGAGCGGGCAGGCCGGCTGCGCTGTCAGCCCGCCCAGCTGACAGCGCCTTCAGCCCGCTGACAGACGTAGCCGGCCTGCCCGCTCCCACCATGCCGGCATTTTTTTTTTCAGATGAGCGATTCGTGAAAGTTCGATTCGGGCGAACCCGAATTCCTTGGGGAAATTCTGCGAATCGCCCGAATCGAACTTTCAAGAAGTTCGCTCATCTCTAATTATATCATTGTTGGGAACAAAAGAGACAAACTTTACAGTGCGTTTAGGCTGCATTTTAGTTTTTAAGCACCAAATTACATGTTGGCATGTAAAAAAGATATTTTACAGGAAAAAAATAAAATGACATTTGGTGACATCTAGGTCCTGTGTTTACATTATTTACAAGTCATAATAAAAGTTCTGTACAAATAATGTGTGTAATATTAGCGGTATTTATACACTTCAATATGGGAATTTAACTTACAACCCCACTATAAAATAGTGCAGCTTAAACAAGATTGCCAGCCACCACAAACTATACTGTAAAATTAGACACAGGCTGGCGGAGGCATCGACACTGGTTTTTGGGCCTTAATATTGTTGCTGAGTGGCATTGGCTGGCGCTGACGCTTGATAAATCAGGTTCCCATTGTGTTAATGCAAGCTGATTATTTAAAGTGGACCAACACCCAGGGGTGATCGGCCCGGGAATCTATAAGATTCCCGGGCCGATCACCTCCCTCACCGCGGGGCATCTGAGATCGGTATGTCCCGCGGGGTGAAACCCCCCCAAAAGCCCCCCAAAAAACCTTACCTTATCGGCGACGGATCAGCCGCCGCCGCCTCTAGCAGTGCGTTTGTGAATGGCCGGCCGGGGCGCGCGCCCTTTAAGAGGGACGCGCGGGAGGCGGCGGCGGCTTGTCCGTCGCTTGTCCGTCGCCGAAAAGGTACGTTTTTTTGGGCTTTTGGGGGGGTTTCACACAGCAGGCATCCTGATCTCGGATGCCCCGCTGAAGTGGACCAACACCCAGGATAGTGAAAATCCTGGGTGTTGGTCCACTTTAAGAACAGACATTTTGATTTCTAGCCCCATTCAATGCACAATTACGCAAAAATAACAGTGCCTATTAAAAAAACGAAGGAGCCGCATTAAAGTGGATGTAAATCCAAAAAACACCATGAAGCTAAATGGCACAAAATGGGGCACTTTATAAATAAGGCTCTAAAATAAAGGAATTAGTGGTACAAAATAAATTCCTTCAAATCTAGCAACGCAAAAAGCTTTGTGTATCACTCTGCAAAAGCTTTGTGTACCACAATGTTTTGACTAGTCACCTGTGTTTGTGTGTTGCAGGCGGATGTTTGCTATTTGTATTAAGTCTAGTTATTTTATGGCTGTTGATAAGGAAAACTACTTGATAAAAAGCTTTGTCCACCAAAAGGCCAGAACTGAAAACAGCTATAGATGGGGTCAGTGACGTACAGTGCCCATAGCCCATCATGGGCCCCCCATCAGCTGTCCCCCCGCCCCGCGAACACTCACCAGTCCAGGAGGAAAGCAGCGGTGAGAGAGCTTGGCAGTGCACACAGGGCAGTGAGGGAGGTGGAGGTGGTGAGGAGGAGGGAGGCGGCATAGGTGGCTAGGTAAGTATGATGGTGCGGGCGTACATACTGCAGAGGAAGTGTAGGTAGCTTGCGCAGGCCCTCTTGTCCCACGGGTCCGGGGGCAAGTCTCTGTACTGTCCCCGGATGAGGTTCAGTCAACTAACTGAAGTAAATGCACCAATTATCTACTCTGCCAAATACAAGTGGCTCAATCAGAGATGTGGAGGTTGATTCACTACTAATGCCAGGTATTTCCAGATGAGCGTCTGTATAGCGGCGCTTAGAGCAACCGCTAGTAGACCCGGTAAGTGGGTATCGGGTGCTGTAACAGAGCATCTCTGTCTCTCTAGTGACCTGGCTGGCATTGATGAATTTGATGTGTGTTGGGCACTGTAACAACAGTATAGTGCTGGAGCGAGCTAGAGGTAGCGCACACACAGCGTCAGTGCTCTAAAGCTGGGCGCCTTAGCATAGAGCGCCAGACGCTGTGTGATCAAAGTCTGTTTTTGAACACAAATCCACCAGTAACAAAGCAAAAACACATAGAATGACATTGTTTTAACACTGGGACAATAACACTTTAGTGCCAGACCTGTAAATAGAATTCTGCATAAAAATATAAAAAGTCAAAAAATGTATAAAAAGGAGAGGTCACACAATGATTTGAGCAAAAAAAAAAAAATTGTCAAACACGCTATTTATACACTACTAATGAAGCCCCATTGAAATGTATGGGAGAGCGCTACAGAGCGACAGGCACTACATGGCGCTCCTGAGCCTAGAGCGCCGACGCTATACACTGAGCTGCCTGTAATAATACATGTGATGCTACATGGCGCTGTTAGAGTCTCTCACCAGATTTGCTTTCCTAAATGTGGTTTTGCGTACAGCACCTGGCATTCACCAGACGCTGCCTGCCGCTACGGGCCACGACCTGGCGTTTTCCCTTCTTAAATAACCCCCCACAAACTCTGAAGGTGACAGGTTAGCTGGGCTCACCTTGTGATAAGTGGAAACATCTTTCTAATCAAATATGCCTGTTTTGGGGGTCAGGAACCCTAGTCACTAATGATAGGGTGGGTAAATCATTCAACTGGACACCATATCACTTGAGAAGTTCATCTTCTGTTGTGGTTCCTCAACAGTTTTTTTCACATTCTGTGGCTACTGATGCTCGTGCCGGCTTTAGTGGAGACATCTTAGGTATTTCTTCATAAGATCTTTATAAGGTGATTTACAACAAAGGGACATTGTAATTAGGATTAACCTAGTTACTGTAACTCATCACCAGTTTATTTTAGAAGGAGGGGAAGGAACAGATCACTGAGACAGCAGAGTACAGTAAATTATTTGTGCAACAGTCAACTGCTGGTCAACAGTATTTATATTGTATTTTTTATTGGTGTTCCATTAAAATGTTAGACTAGGGCTCTATAATGTGTAATGAATGCCTTGAAATCATGTAATGAATGCCTTGAAATATTTATCACATCAGATCTTTAAGCATATGTGTGTTTAAGGATAATCAGCAATATGTGAAGAATGATTCCCAACTGTGACCAAAGTGTCCCTATGTAAGAACACCAAACCCACAACCAGAATTCCAAAAGTAGGGCGCTCCACCAGATAAAAATCAAGCTAATTTATTAGGTAACACAATTTTGTAAAAAAACATACAACACAAACACAAAACACAGTTAAAACAATGCGACCACTGGACGGGTAGTGTATCTATATCGTATTAATTGATATCACATGATTCCCTCAAAATAGATAATAAAATAAATTCAAGTGAAAAAAGAACACTATTCACAGTATTACTATGACAGCTACTGCAAAGCGGTGTGAAAAAATATACCTCTGTCCCCAACTGGTACTGCAAATATTCGCTACCAAGGATTGTACAAAACTATTCACAATATTACTATAACAGCTACTGCAAAACAGTGTGATATCAATTAATACGATATAGGTACTTTATCCATCCAGTGGTCGCATTGTTTTAAATGTGTTATGTGTTTGTGTTGTATGTTTTTTTACTAAATTGTGTTACCTAATAAATTAGCTTGATTTTTATCTGGCGGAGTGCCCTACTTTTGGAATTCTGGTTGTGGGGTGTTTTTACATGTGTTACTAGAGGAATTCCTGGTGCACCCACTGGTCGGTTTATCTTATAGTGGTGCCCTCACAGTTACAGTCTTACTTACAAAGTGTCCCTATAGCGAACCGGAGGAGCAAAAAGTGCAGTAATTTGCAGTACGGGGGAGGCATGCAGCCCCCTTGTGCCGTGTTTTAGGCCTCATTACACATACGTGTACTTATCATAGCGGTGGTTCTAGAGCTCTTACAGAAAGAAATATAACTAAGAATAAATACCTACACAGAACATCAAGTGTTTTCTGAACAGAGGTCTTTGCTGTTAAGAAGTTCACTTCACAGGTTACATTCATCTGGTGGTCACTTGGTTTTGGGGAAAATGTCAAAGTTGATGACTCTCCCCAAACACCGTCCAAGTCACTCTTTCTCCATTGAATTGTTGGACTGGCTCCAGGACAGTTCCCGGGGGGAATACATGTCAGTGTCACATTGTGCCCTGCAACCAACACGCATGACTGACTAATTTCTGGCTTGTCCGTAAGATCTGTAGGACAAAAAGATAAAAGAAAAAAAAAAAAGTTTAGTAAAACCCCAAAACCATAATAAAAAAGGAATATATATTTTAGTTTCAAGATCCTGTTGTACCGTAGGTTAAAAGTGACCTCAGCTAAGTTGCACCAGAGCCTCACTAAAAGGAGTGTGACTCTTCTAACCAGATGGGTATCAAAGCATCCAGAATCATTTTTCCCTATCTGCCTCCAGCTGTTCTCCTTGGAACTTTCCTACTTCATAGGTTCCCACAGCCAGAGAGAATCGGCCAGCAAGAAGCACACGCCTAGCTTGCCACTAAGGCTTTCTGCCCGTTCATTCATTTGCATGGCTAGGAAAGCTGATTGGAAGAGAACCCCAAAATGTGCCTAGGCATCTCAGGCCAATCGGCGGGTTTCACACAGCAGAGTGTCCTAAATCAGGATGCCCATGGGACACAGACCAAAACCTGGGACAGGCAAAATGCCAGGTTTGGGCCCCTTTAAAATGCTTTATTTTATTTAACAAAAACATTACTTACAAATGAATTAAAGGGGGGTTCTCCAGTCAGCTAAAGGAAACTTGTTTTCATCTGTACAACATATTCTTTAATCTTCAATGCAATTTGGAGGCCTTTGCCTGCTTTAGTTTCTTCCTACACACCAGAACACACAACCATAATTCCCGCTAAATAGATTAGAAGGAAATCAGGATTTAGGGGCACAACCAAAGTAATTTGGTTGAACTGCAAACAAAACAGAGGCAGATTCCAGCAACGGTTTAGAAGAACAATATGCTCCCCTGCTTACCTGCAGGCTGGGTGAAGGAGCGCGTGCATTCCACAAGGACCTGGGGATGCAGCTGCCCCCCCCCCTCATGCTGATGCTCAGTTCTAAGCAATGCTCTATGCTGTGCATTAGTATGCATGGCATAAAGCACTGATTGGAGGAGAGCTTGCACATGCGCCATGGGAGCGAGTGGCCATCTGGGAGGGTTTCACATAACGGGACGTGCAAAACTGGGATGCCCCAAAGAAAAACACCACTAACCTATCTCTAGGTTAGTGGCCCACAAAATTGCCTATAGAAACCTGAATAAACATTAAGATAAACCCCCATGTATAACGAAATCCCACCAACCTTGTTGTTTTCATTTATTGCCAGAAAGAGAAACAGGTGAAAGATTTTCAAATGTATCATTCCACTTTTACAGGGGAAAAATACTTACCTCTCACTGCCAGTCCTTTGAGCCAGCCTAATATCAGCTGATGGGTAAAAGCATCTACACAAATTAAAAGGCGTGTTAAAGTGAAAAGCCTCTCAGGAAACAAGTCTTTTAATTTGTTCTGTCATCCCCTGTAAAAGCAGAATGGTACATTCACAAACCTGACACTCCACTCTTTCTTCCATTTTTGGATGCAGTGTGAAGACTTAGAGGCTGATTTATTAATAGCGCCAGGTAGCGACAGATGAGCGACTGTAGTGGTATTTTCACAGCGCCCGCTAGTAGTCGCTGTGCTTGGCCGTTGTTCGGTAGTTGATAGCGACTCAGTCGGTGTGGCGTAATGTTGAATACAAGGTGACGAGTCGCTATTTGACAGGCTCCGCGCTGTATGGGTGCGCATGATAGCGACTGGTCAGAGCGACCGGCTCCCACCATATTCATCAAAAAATCACGCTCAAAAAATTCCAGCGCTGTGAAATGCATGTTTAAACCCCAGAGCGCTGGAGGCGATGTGTTAAAAGTAGTTTTTTAACCCCCAAACAACCATATTTTTGGAAACCAAAAAAAAGAAAGTATTTTAAATAATTTAGTTATATGAATACATTAATATCAGACCTGTAATATCAATTCTGCACAATTTTTTTTTTCCCTTAAAAAAATTATCTAAAATGGCAGAAGTGGTCACAGAATTTTTCACATTTACAAAAAAAAAAAAAAAAAAAACATTAATAACAATTAATTATTAACATTTAAAGATTGTTCCATTGAAATGCATTGGAGAGCGCCAGGTAGCGAGAGGTCATACCTGTCGCTGTTCAAGGTCGGACGCTGGCGCTGTGGGCTGAGGCTGGAATAATGATGAATGAGTCGCTATATGGCGCTATCTCAGTCGCTAAGCAGGATTGGCTTGATAAATGTGTGATTGTGGTGGGGAGCCGGCGTTCTCGTGGCGGGGCCCGTCATTACCGGTCGCTCACCAGTCGCTACCTGTCGCTATTCCTTCATAAATAAGGGCCTTTGGCCCTTATTTAAGAAGGGATAGCATCAGGTAGTGGCTGGTTAATGACAGGTAGCGACAGGTAGCAACTGATGAACGCCGGACACGGCACGCAATTACACATTTATTAAGCATAATTTGTGTAGCGACTGGGATAGCGCCATGTAGCGTCTGATTCATCATTTTCACAGCCTCAGCGAACAGCGCCGGCGTTAAGCCTTGCACAGCGCCAGGTATGACCTCTCGCTACCTGTTGCTCTCCCATACATTTCAATGGACGTTCTTTTTCTTCTCTTTAACCCTTTAAGTGCCAGCCTTCCTAGAGTTTTTGTCACACTCTGTTGCCAGACCACGTTTCACTATTTTGTGCTACATATGTTCAACCTTGATTTTTGAAGGGATTTCCAGGGATTTTCCAGGGAAATTATATATTGTTTTTATCAGCAGTGTCTGAGCTTCAACAAGCAATATCTTGTTTGGCCTTTTTTTAGTGTATTCTCAATACTTTTGGGTGAAAAAAATAAAAAAAATATTTTTTGCAATTTGTAGTGTTTTTTGTAATAAAAAATGTAAGTTTGTCAATAAAATGTTATTGCGTGCGAAACCCCAATTCCTCCCGGTCACAGCAGTACCACATATATATAGGTAGACACCCTTCCACTTCCTGCCAGGAGACTCACCCAAACTGAAACAGCGCTTTAGGAGATTTTCAGATAAAATACAACTATGCACCGCGCTAAGCACACCTTGCAGTTTTTCCAGAAAAACAACCCTTTAAATTTGAAATACCGCCAACAAATAAATATTCTCTGGAAGTACACACCTCAGGCTTTCTATTTGTACCAGGCTTGTTGACATGGGCGCAGTTTTCTGGAAGTAATCCCTCAATCAATTCTTTGGTTGCACAGAGTTTCCCTAAAAAAAGAATAAAAAAGAAGAATCAAAGCCACATTTTCCTAAAAAAAACAATATGCAAACAAGATAAAACAAGTAAAATCTGAAAAAGCAACATCCCCCGAACTGAACGATACCCAACATGCATAGGTACTGTCAAGGGAAGAGTTGCCAAACACCCCAAAGTAAAGCATGCGCATAACGGTAATTGTACTTGAAATTTTCAGCTCTGCAGACAAAGTGCGCACCTTGCAATTTTTCAACCAAAACAACCCTTTACATTTGGAATATCCCCCATAAACCATATATTCCCTCAAAGTACACATGTTAAGCTTTCTAAGCATACTGAGCTTGTTGTAGTGGACTCATATTTCTGGAAAGTAATCCATTGAAGAATTCTTAGGTTGCACAGGGTTTCACTAAGAAAAATTCTAAAAAAACAGAATAAAAACCACATTTTCCTAAAATATCAATATGCAAACAAGAAAAAACAAGCTAAATCTAAAAAGCGCAAGGTCCCCCGAGCAGAACAATACCCAACATGCATAGATACTATTAACCCTTTTAATTGCCAGCCTACTTGAAGTTTTGTCCCCCTCTGTTGACAGGTCATTTCCCCATTTTGCACCATGTTTAACCGTGATTTTTGCTGGAATTTCCAGAAAAATTATATACATATTTTTTGCAGCAGAGTTTAGGCTTTAACGTGAAATGTCTTGTTTGTAATTTTTCTACAGTTTTTTAAATATTTTTGCGTAAAAAAACAAAAAAATAAATAAAATAATATTTTTTAGAAAATTGTCTCCTTTATTTTAAATAAAACATTTGTTTTATTAATGAAAACCATATTGCATGTGATAGCCCCATTTATCCCGATTACAACGGTATCACATATGTATCGGTAGCCCCCGCATTCTTGCCCTGGAGACCCCCCCAAACTGAAAATAGCACTTTATAACATTTACAAATAAAATACAACTACTATCCACACTATAAACATAAGGGGTTATTTAAAAAAAAAATGACATATTGTCCCCCCTCCCGGGGGGGGAGGGGGGGCACAATAGGCTAACCCTAACCCTTAAAAATCCCCCCAAAATGACATAGTGTCCCCCCTCCCGGGGGGTTAGGGGATCGGATGGCACCAAATTAAAGAGGAGACACGGCTGGATCTAACGAGGGGTCAGGTGAGTATTTTGGTTTTATATTTTTTTTTTACTGTGGGGGTTTAAAGTCAGCTACGTGAGTCTCACGTAGCTGGCACTAGAAGGGTTAAACGGGGTTTTTGTTTTTTGTTTTTTTTCTCAAAAAATCACAAATAATTCTGTGACCTCTTCTGGCATTGAATAAGCAGTTTTTTCTAAATTTTTTCATTTTTCAGATATTTCTTCAGAAATGACATTACAGGTCTGCCATTAAAGTGTTCATGTTACAATGTCGTTACAATGTAATTCCATATGTTTTCGCTTTGTTACTAGTGGATAGATGCTGGAAAACAGACTTTTAACACACCGCCTCCTGCGCTCTGGGCTTCAAACAAACATTTTTCAGCGCCTGAGATTTTCGAGGCTGTATTTTTGCTGAATATGGTGTGAGTCGGTCGCTAACATGCGCTCCCATACAGCGCTGTACTGGTCAAATAGCGACTCCTCACAATGTATTCAACATTACTGAACAGCGACTGAGGCCCTTATTTAACAAGGGATAGCGCCAGGTAGCGACTGGTGAGCGGCCGGTAATGACGGTGACCGCCACGAGAACGCCGGCTCCCCACCACAATCACACATTTATCAAGCCGATCCTGCTTAGCGACTGAGAGAGCGCCAGATAGCGAATCATTCATCATTATTCCAGCCTCACCCCACAGCGCCAGCGAACGACCTTGAACAGCGACAGGTATGACCTCTCGCTACCTGGCGCTCTCCAATGCATTTCAATGGAACAATCTATAAATAATCATAAATAATTGTTATTAATTTTTTTTTTTTTTTTAATGTGAAAAATTCTGTGACCACTTCTGCAATGTTAGATATTTTTTTTAAGGTAAAAAAAAAAAAAAAAAAAAATTGTGCAGAATTGATATTACAGGTCTGATATTAATGTATTCATATTACAAAATGTTTTTATAAACTTGTTTTTTTTGGTTTACAAAAATATGGTTGTTTGGGGGTTAAAAAACTACTTTTAACCCATCGCCGCCAGCGCTCTGGGGTTTAAACAAGCATTTCACAGCGCGAGAATTTTTTGAGCGTGATTTGTTAACCCCCTTAGCGGTGATCCCGAGCGTGACTCGGGGATAACTTGCGCTGTAAGTAGCGGTAACCCTGAGTCACGCTCGAGATCGATTTGGGAGCAAGAGCGGGCGGCGCAGCCTCCTTACCTTCTCCCTGCGATCCAGCGATGTCCCCGTCGCGATCACAGGTGAGAGCCGCGGCTGCGGCGTCCGTCTCCACTTCCGGGTTCCGTCTCTGTGAGCCGCAGAGGCTCATGGGGGCGGAGCCGTGCGTCAGAGACAAATGCAATGGTAACGCTTTCGTTACCATTACATTTGTCTATTTCAAAACGCCAGGGAGGTTAATGAATATGGTGGGAGCCGTTCGCTATGGCCATTCGCTATCATGCGCTCCCATACAGCGCGGAACCTGTCAAATAGCGACTCCTTACCCAATATTCAACATTACCGCACACCGACTGAGTCGCTGTCAACAACCGAACAACGGCCAAGCACAGCGACTACTAGCGGGCGCTCTGAAAATACTGCTACAGTCGCTCATCTGTCGCTACCTGGCGCTATTAATGAATCGGCTTCCCAGTCGCTATAAACTAGCGACTCACGGCCGAGCACAGTGACTACTAGCGGGCGCTCTGAAAATGCCTGCTACAGACGCTCATCTGTCGCTACCTGGCGTTAGTGATGAATCAGCCCGCCCACCTCCTGCTCCCATCTAGCATATATTCTATATAGATTTTTCTTACTATTTTAGAAATAACATGCGTTTGGTGAGTATGCCAGACATGCACTGTATCAAATGATTTGCTGCAATTTTGATGCAGTGTTTGCTCTGCAGTTTTTAAACATTTTTTGCACAGCTGAAGGGCCTGACCAGTCAAAATTTAAAATAATTTGTAAGACAGTTTACCTGGTGCAATGTCACTGCCATGCTGTCTCTTTGCTCTGGTCAAAGAAAGGAAGGGGAATTTCTCCTTCCTCTTCCCTTGCCTCCAGCTCCTCCCCCCTGATCCAGACCACCAATGCAATCCTGAGGCCTGTGTCAAGTAGAAACCTCCTCAGTTAGCGATAGGCTAAAATGGAGCTCTCCACTCTGCCAGTCACAGCTCAGCTCACTCCAATGCAATGCACACAGTGTGCTTGTGTGACTCAATCCCTTCCACTGCCATTACAGGAGGATAAAAAAAAAATAATAAAATGGGGTAAAACTTTTATTTAAAATTAATCTGGCAATATAGTTTCATTTTTTCATTTTTTTAATCTGTAACCCTACACAATGGGAAAACAATCGGTTTACTGGTAAAGTTTATGGCAACACAGGTACACTGGTATACTTTACAGGTATTGCGCTTGCACTGCCATAGACTTTTATTGACTGGCAGGCCGATTCATTAATAGCGCCAGGTAGCGACAGATGAGCGACAGTAGCGTTATTTTCACAGCACCCGCTAGTATTCGCCGTGCTTGGCCATTGTTTGGCTGTTGATAGCGACTCAGTCGGTGTGCGGTAATGTTGAATACGGGGTTAGGAGTCGCTGTTTGACAGGTTCCGCGCTGTATGGGAGCGCATGACAGCGAACGGCCATAGCGAACGGCTCCCACCATATTCATTAACAAATCACGCTCAAAAAATTCTTGCGCTGTGAGATGCATGTTTAAACCCCAGAGCGCTGGCGGCGAGGGGTTAAAAGTAGTTTTTTAACCCCCAAACATCCATATTTTTAGAAAAAAAAAAAACATGTTTTTCAAAACATTTTGTAATATGAATACATTAATATCAGACCTGTAATATCAATTCTGCACAAATTATTTTTTTTTTTTTTTAACTTATAAAAAATATCTAACATTGCAGAAGTGGTCACAGAATTTTTGACATTTAAAAAAAAAAAAAAAAAAAAAAAAAACATTAATAGCAATTAATTATGAACATTTAAAGATTGCTCCATTGAAATGCATTGGAGAGCGCCAGGTAGCGAGAGGTCATACCTGTCGCTGTTCAAGGTCGCTCGCTGGCGCTGTGGGGTGAGGCTGGAATAATGATGAATGAGTCGCTATCTGGCGCTCTGTCAGTCGCTAAGCAGGATCGGCTTGATAAATGTGTGATTGCGGAGGGGAGCCGTCGTACTCGAGGCGGGGAGCGTCATTACCGTTCGCTCACCATTCGCTACCTGGCGCTATCCCTTGTTAAATAAGGGCCCAGTTAAGCTTTGCATTGCACTAAAATACTGCTTGCAACATTTTTGCGATGCAACACATATATGTGACCTGGCCCATTAAAAGTAATAAGTAGTATTTTCTCCTGCATTATTACTGCGTTGTCTGTTGCAGTGGATAAGTGTGAATAGACCCTGTCTCGAAACCGCTGTAATCCTCACTTCCTGTCCTGCAGCAGGTTAGTAATGATGATTAGCGATTATATGGATAGAAGACATTTTTTAAAATGAGACATGGAACAACACCCAGGAGAGACTCTAAAATCGTCCCATACACCTGAGATACATTTTAAGTGTTTTGTTTGGAAGCTTTAGAATTTCCCTGATGGATATTTTAGCTGGATGTACAATATAAGCCACTCACCCTTTACATCCACTTTCACATAATTGTCTGTATAACCAAAACCTTCAGGCTTCTCGAATCTGAAGAAATAATATCCAGAATCTGTTTTCCTGGCATCAGTTATGGTCAGCGTGCAGTTTCCTTGGTTTGGATTTCCTGTAATACGGAAGTTTGCTCTGGAGGTTCCAAATCTATCATCATATTCATAACTATCAGCCACTTTGTTCTTTGAATTTATCAGCCAGAATCCTCTGCCGTTGGTAAATCTTTTGCGATAGTCAAAAGTAAATGTACAGGGAATAGTGACACACTGACTTTCTTGGACAGAAACATATGACGTCACTTCAATAGAATATCCAGCAGGATACTGACCCCGGATTCCTGTAACGAGATGGAGTGCATTAATACACTGGAATAATTCTACACCAGAATTACTACATAATACCAGCGCTGCCTCTATTTTCTTATTATTTATTTTAAAAAGCTCAATTTACATGTAACGCTCACAGGGCTGGATTAAACCGGACCTTCAGCGTGATTTAATGAAAAGCCCAAACTCTTAAAAAATGGTTCCCCAGCATCTAAAATTAGTATATTTTAAGTTTTTAGTCACTAACTTATTATTCTTTTCCCACACTGGGCTGCAACTCTGTTCAGGAATTTAGGATACGGGTGCCGCCATCTTGACTCAGAAGCATCACACTTATTGAGGAGAGGAGAGTGGGATAAGGTTCAGGGGGCGGGTTATAGCTGTGCTTTTCTCAGACAGAGCAGGGCTGGGGTCAGGTAAAGGTCAGCAGTCCCAGAATGCAGAGCAGCACAGTCAGGAGGCACTTCCTGTTTGCAGGCTGACTGATAAGATGGCGGCTTCCATAAGCCACCATCTTGGATGTTTAAAGGCTCATAACATGCAGTAGATGCAGGTAGGATGATTTTTAATGTGGACAATCTGTATGTACAGGGTGTGCGAAACATATAAGATAGGCTCTTATTCAGAGAGAAGGTCCGCTTTAAGTGTGGTGGAGGCCCCAGGGCACAAAACCTGGTGGAGGCCCCAGATACAGTATTTCCATTGAATTATTAGCCCAGCCAAGTAACTGATTGGTGGTTGTCTGGCTCCAGCCTAGTCACTGGAAGGTCAGATGGAGTCCCTTGTGCCACCCTTGTGCGGGTGCGTGCTGCTCGGGAACTCCTCCTTTGCCATTCTGGGTGGGGGGTAGTGTAGTCGCCCGGCTGGTTCCCTGCATTGAGCTGCCAGCGGCTGTTCTTGGTGGCTTATGTGCAGTTGTAACCGACATATAACAAACCTCTGCTAGGAATGTTCTGGAAACCTCTTCTGTGTGTGTGTGGGCGGGGCCAGCCATAATAGAGAGAGGCTGGTGCTATAAAAGGCACAGCACAGCTCTGAGGGAGCAGAGTCCGTGAGGTGGGTCACAGGGAGCACTTCTGTGTCTGTATGTGTTTCTGAGCCCACATAAAATAAAGGGTGATGTTTTTGGTTGAAACGGGCAGGCTGATTCATCACTAGCGCCAGGTAGCGACAGATGAGCGTCTGTAGCAGGCATTTTCAGAGCGCCCGCTAGTAGTCGCTGGGCTCGGCCGCGGGTCACTACTTCATAGCGACTCAGTCGCTGTTCAGTAATGTTGAATACATTGTGAGGAGTCGCTATTTGACCAGTACAGCGCTGTATGGGACGCATGTTAGCGACTGCTCATAGCGACCGACTCACACCATATTCAGCAAAAAAACAGCCTCACAAATCTCTGGCGCTGAAAAATACTTGTTTGAAGCCCAGAGCGCAGGAGGCGGTGTGTTTAAAGTCTGTTTTCCAGCATCTATCCACTAGTAACAAAGCAAAAACATATGGAATTACATTGTAACAACATTGTAACATGAACACTTTAATGGCAGACCTGTAATGTCATTTCTGAGGAAATATCTGAAAAATGAAAAAATTGTGAAAAAACTGCTTATTCAATGCCAGAAGAGGTCACAGAATTATTTGTGATTTTTTTAAAAAACAAAAACAAACAAACACCCCGTTTGTCCATTGAAATGTATTAGAGAGCGACAGGTAGCGAGAGGTCATACCTGGCGCTGTGCGAGGCTGAATGCCGGCGCTGTTCGCTGAGGCTGGGATAATGATGAATCGGACGCTACATGGCGCTATCCCAGTCGCTCCACAGATTCTGCTTGATAAATGTGTAATTGCGTGCCGTGTCCGGCGTTCACCAGTCGCTATCTGTCGCTACCTCTCATTAACCAGGCGCTACCTGACGCTATCCTTTCTTAAATAAGGGCCTAACTCTCTCCTTATTTACCTCATGGCAGAACTGTGTGAGGGGTGTAAAGACTTGGGGCCTTATTTATGAGGGGATAGCGTCAGGTAGTGGCTGGTTAATGAGAGGTAGCGTCAGGTAGCGACAGGTGAACGCCGGACACGGCACGCAATTCCACATTTATCAAGCAGATTCTGTTAAGCGACTGGGATAACGCCATGTAGCGTCCGATTCATCATTATCCCAGCCTCAGCGAACAGCGCCGGCGTTCAGCCTTGCAGAGCACCACATTTTACCTCTCGCTACCTGTCGCTCTCCCATACATTTCAATGGACATTCTTTTATTTTTTTTTGTTTTTTATTTTTATAATTTTTTTTTTTTTAATCTCAAATAATGTTGTGATCTCTCCTGCCATAAAAAAAGCCATTTTTGAAAATATTTGTCATGTTTTATATATTTGTGTAGAATTGACATTACAGGTCTGGCATTAATGTGTTATTACAATGTCATTCCATATGTTTTCGCTTTGGTGCATACATGTTAAAAAACAGACTTTAAACACACAGCCTCCAGCGCTCTGGGCTACAGCGAAACATTTTTGAGCGCCGGCGGTGTGTGGGGGCTGTTTTTTTGATGAATATGGTGTGAGTCGGTCGCACTGACCAGTCGCTAACATTCGCTCTTATACAGCGCTGTACTGGTCATATAGCGACTCCCCATAATGTATTCATCAATGCTGCACAGCGACTGAGGCGGTCTGAACTAGCGAACCACGGCTGAGCACAGTGACTACTAACGGGCGCTCTGAAATGCCTGCTACAGTTGGAGGACGCCCTTGGTAATTTTATTTAGGAGAGTTTTTGAGGCTGTGACCACTTGAAGAAAGTTCTCCTCACTATTTACAGCATCATCTAACTGAAGTTTATTATATAGAGTTAATCTTACATTTTAAATAGATTGTGTGTTTGTGTATTGATTGAATTACACAGAGCATACAGTGTGTTTTAATGTTATACAAATAGCCATATATGTTATAGTGACCTCGGGCTTTATTCATCAAGCCATAGCGCCAGGTAACAACTGGCAGTGACAGGTAACAACTAGGGATGAGCGAATCGATCCGGACGAACCCGGATTCGATCCGAATTTCAGGAAAAATTCGATTCGGATCGAATCCGAATTTCCCCGCGATTCGATCACTCGAAGTTTTCCTTTAACATCCATTCATTTACATTTACAGGCATTCTAAGATGGCGGACGGGACATGTCTGGACATGTATCCCGCGCCAGTGCAAGCTGGGGCAGTCACATGCAGCCTATCAGCAGCCAGCAAGCCCGGTGACGTCACACAGCGGTATTTAACGGCGGCCATCTTGCTTTTCTTCATTTCTCTATTGCATTCGTGACAGACAGAACACTGTGTAGCTGAGGCAGTTAGACAGGCAGGGACAGACAGGGACAGGCTGGAGACAGGCAGGAGACAGGCAGGAGACAGACAGGAGACAGACAGAAAGCCAGGGAAAGGTAGGAAAAACTGTCAGGCTATTTCTCAATATCCATATATGTATTAATATATAATTTTAAACACAAAATTAGTAGAAGCCATGGCCTAGTGAGGGTCTATTCACATATATATATTTTTTTTCCCTTAAGAAGCCTATGCAAGGCCATACTAAATTCTGCTGATGTCAGCAATTCACTGTTGTGAAACCTGCATATTTGCGTATTTGAAGGTCTGTGTTTTCACAGACAGAGGGTTTATTTGGCGAGAAGTCGTCCTCACAATATAAGACCAGACTATATGTCTGTGGTCCATGTAGAAAGCTTACAGGGATCAGTTTTCTACATAAGGATTATTTTTGAGACAATGGAGTTCCAGGAGAAATGTTTGCTGAGCTGAGGAAAAGCTCACAAGCCCCGCTGTAAGACAAGACCCTGAGATTTTTTTCTTCTTTTACAAGACAAATAAACACCTTTCTAGACTGAAATGGTTACACAATTTCAAGGGAATGATGTTCTCAGCAAAACTGAGTTTGTTTGGGGATTCCCGGAAAGGAATGCTTTGCCAGTTAAAATTAATATTGTTCATCATGTCGTCCTTTAGGATATGCCATTTATACTATTTATTTTTATATATATAGATAACATATATAATGCCCAGGGTAGGAATAATGATCATATTTTATGAAGAATTGTTGCCTCAATTAAGTAGGTTTTGTAGCTATTTTTATAGCTATATATATGTTGAAATTTATGTGAGTGTGATCTATATTATAGATTTATAGTGTTACTAAATCATATTTTTGTGACTAATAGATATGTTATAGGATTTTAAATGTGTTAAATATATACCATGATAATTACCCCCAGGATAACAATTCTATAGTCGATAGAATGTCATTTAAGACAAATAATTATTCCTTTAGTTCCAGTTAATGCTGAATAATTATGTAAGGACGATTCTGGGATATGTGGGAGTATATATATATATATATATATATATATATATATATAGATTTGGGTATTTCTATATACATTTTAAATAAGTCCATACACCTGGATATATATGGGTATATGTAATTCCCCTATCCTAGATTTTAAATATTTTTCCAACATAGTGCCAAATTCATTTCTTATCCTACGATGACCCCTTGTGGCGGGAGATGGAATTGGTCAAGTCACCGGACACTTAGCCATTCCCCAATGACGTCATGTTTGCTAGAGGGATGGATTTAGATAAGAAATTTAAATATAATGGGGATAATTCCTAGGGGCAGGAGGATCATCAAGAGAGATCAGCAGCAGAGGTCGACAGAAAGATCCCAATCTGAGTGACCAGCATTCAAGCTCTCAGCTCTCAGCTCCTAGCTAACTTGGTGATTGCATATCAGATCCACATATCTCACAGGCCTTGCATAATTGAAGACCGACCTACCATAGAGATTCTGGTAATGTATAGTTCTTATTTATTAATAGTTAATTAGCTGGGCATTGTGAAATTTCTTACTGGAACACATCTTCCCGTGAGCTAAATTCCAGTCCAGTAATTGAACTATACTATCAAAATATCTTTGGTTGAATTTTATACTTGTCGGAGCATTGTGTTCTGGGGATAATTATTTTATTTTTTTTATCTTTAAATTTGGTATAGCAATTAAGTTAAATTGTCTATTAGATCGATTTAGGATTGATTGGTTATAAGGATATATGATTTTGATCTGACTAGTAGTGAGCCATCTTGTGGCTGAATTTGATAAGTGCAGGATATATGATTGTGATCTGATTGTTTTGTTTTATTGGTTATTGATTACTATAATTGTATTTATAATAAATGCTTGTTATTTATCTTTAACCGTTGATGAATAGATTTTATTATTGCACTACTAAATTACCTCAAGAGATCTCTTTTATAAGGTGTTTTATGTCCGCCTTAGAAATTTAACCCTAGCTATAGAATCATCCTTATGAGCTTTGCTTCATAAACCCCGACAAAACGGAGGCTGTCACAAGGAGATTTTTTTTTTTTTTCATCCAGCCTGAGTGTTACTAGCTGGCTGACAGGCTTTGTTAGCGTTTTCAGGCTGCTTATAGTAACTAACTGTGCATATATACTGAACTGATCTTAAGTCTGCTGTGAGGCATCCCATTCTGTGACTAAAGCAGCCTCTGTTTAAGACCATATAAGCATTTGCTCTTATCATATTTGAAATTAGCCTGATAAAGACACTTTTGCTGGGCAAAGCACTACTGGACCCTGCCAGGTCCATTCCTGCCCAGGGCATCCCATTCTGTGACTGCAGCAGCCTCTGTTTAAGACCATATAAGCATTTGCTCTTATCATATTTGAAATTAGCCTGATAAAGACACTTTTGCTGGGCAAAGCACTACTGGACCCTGCCAGGTCCATTCCTGCCCAGGGCATCCCATTCTGTGACTAAAGCAGCCTCTGTTTAAGACCATATAAGCATTTGCTCTTATCATATTTGAAATTAGCCTGATAAAGACACTTTTGCTGGGCAAAGCACTACTGGACCCTGCCAGGTCCATTCCTGCCCAGGGCATCCCATTCTGTGACTAAAGCAGCCTCTGTTTAAGACCATATAAGCATTTGCTCTTATATTTGAAATTAGCCTGATAAAGACACTTTTGCTGGGCAAAGCACTACTGGACCCTGCCAGGTCCATTCCTGCCCAGGGCATCCCATTCTGTGACTACAGCAGCCTCTGTTTAAGACCATATAAGCATTTGCTCTTATCATATTTGAAATTAGCCTGATAAAGACACTTTTGCTGGGCAAAGCACTACTGGACCCTGCCAGGTCGATTCCTGCCCAGGGCATCCCATTCTGTGACTACAGCAGCCTCTGTTTAAGACCATATAAGCATTTGCTCTTATCATATTTGAAATTAGCCTGATAAAGACACTTTTGCTGGGCAAAGCACTACTGGACCCTGCCAGGTCCATTCCTGCCCAGGGCATCCCATTCTGTGACTAAAGCAGCCTCTGTTTAAGACCATATAAGCATTTGCTCTTATCATATTTGAAATTAGCCTGATAAAGACACTTTTGCTGGGCAAAGCACTACTGGACCCTGCCAGGTCCATTCCTGTTGGGGCATCCCATTCTGTGACTACAGCAGCCTCTGTTTAAGACCATATAAGCATTTGCTCTTATCATATTTGAAATTAGCCTGATAAAGACACTTTTGCTGGGCAAAGCACTACTGGACCCTGCCAGGTCCATTCCTGCCCAGGGCATCCCATTCTGTGACTAAAGCAGCCTCTGTTTAAGACCATATAAGCATTTGCTCTTATCATATTTGAAATTAGCCTGATAAAGACACTTTTGCTGGGCAAAGCACTACTGGACCCTGCCAGGTCCATTCCTGCCCAGGGCATCCCATTCTGTGACTAAAGCAGCCTCTGTTTAAGACCATATAAGCATTTGCTCTTATCATATTTGAAATTAGCCTGATAAAGACACTTTTGCTGGGCAAAGCACTACTGGACCCTGCCAGGTCCATTCCTGCCCAGGGCATCCCATTCTGTGACTACAGCAGCCTCTGTTTAAGACCATATAAGCATTTGCTCTTATCATATTTGAAATTAGCCTGATAAAGACACTTTTGCTGGGCAAAGCACTACTGGACCCTGCCAGGTCCATTCCTGCCCAGGGCATCCCATTCTGTGACTACAGCAGCCTCTGTTTAAGACCATATAAGCATTTGCTCTTATCATATTTGAAATTAGCCTGATAAAGACACTTTTGCTGGGCAAAGCACTACTGGACCCTGCCAGGTCCATTCCTGCCCAGGGCATCCCATTCTGTGACTACAGCAGCTTCTGTTTAAGACCATATAAGCATTTGCTCTTATCATATTTGAAATTAGCCTGATAAAGACACTTTTGCTGGGCAAAGCACTACTGGACCCTGCCAGGTCCATTCCTGCCCAGGGCATCCCATTCTGTGACTAAAGCAGCCTCTGTTTAAGACCATATAAGCATTTGCTCTTATCATATTTGAAATTAGCCTGATAAAGACACTTTTGCTGGGCAAAGCACTACTGGACCCTGCCAGGTCCATTCCTGCCCAGGGCATCCCATTCTGTGACTAAAGCAGCCTCTGTTTAAGACCATATAAGCATTTGCTCTTATATTTGAAATTAGCCTGATAAAGACACTTTTGCTGGGCAAAGCACTACTGGACCCTGCCAGGTCCATTCCTGCCCAGGGCATCCCATTCTGTGACTAAAGCAGCCTCTGTTTAAGACCATATAAGCATTTGCTCTTATCATATTTGAAATTAGCCTGATAAAGACACTTTTGCTGGGCAAAGCACTACTGGACCCTGCCAGGTCCATTCCTGCCCAGGGCATCCCATTCTGTGACTACAGCAGCCTCTGTTTAAGACCATATAAGCATTTGCTCTTATCATATTTGAAATTAGCCTGATAAAGACACTTTTGCTGGGCAAAGCACTACTGGACCCTGCCAGGTCCATTCCTGCCCAGGGCATCCCATTCTGTGACTACAGCAGCCTCTGTTTAAGACCATATAAGCATTTGCTCTTATCATATTTGAAATTAGCCTGATAAAGACACTTTTGCTGGGCAAAGCACTACTGGACCCTGCCAGGTCCATTCCTGCCCAGGGCATCCCATTCTGTGACTACAGCAGCCTCTGTTTAAGACCATATAAGCATTTGCTCTTATCATATTTGAAATTAGCCTGATAAAGACACTTTTGCTGGGCAAAGCACTACTGGACCCTGCCAGGTCCATTCCTGCCCAGGGCATCCCATTCTGTGACTAAAGCAGCCTCTGTTTAAGACCATATAAGCATTTGCTCTTATCATATTTGAAATTAGGCCTGATAAAGACACTTTTGCTGGGCAAAGCACTACTGGACCCTACCAGGTCCATTCCTGCCCAGGGCATCCCATTCTGTGACTACAGCAGCCTCTGTTTAAGACCATATAAGCATTTGCTCTTATCATATTTGAAATTAGGCCTGATAAAGACACTTTTGCTGGGCAAAGCACTACTGGACCCTGCCAGGTCCATTCCTGCCCAGGGCATCCCATTCTGTGACTACAGCAGCCTCTGTTTAAGACCATATAAGCATTTGCTCTTATCATATTTGAAATTAGCCTGATAAAGACACTTTTGCTGGGCAAAGCACTACTGGACCCTGCCAGGTCCATTCCTGCCCAGGGCATCCCATTCTGTGACTACAGCAGCCTCTGTTTAAGACCATATAAGCATTTGCTCTTATCATATTTGAAATTAGCCTGATAAAGACACTTTTGCTGGGCAAAGCACTACTGGACCCTGCCAGGTCCATTCCTGCCCAGGGCATCCCATTCTGTGACTAAAGCAGCCTCTGTTTAAGACCATATAAGCATTTGCTCTTATCATATTTGAAATTAGCCTGATAAAGACACTTTTGCTGGGCAAAGCACTACTGGACCCTGCCAGGTCCATTCCTGCCCAGGGCATCCCATTCTGTGACTACAGCAGCCTCTGTTTAAGACCATATAAGCATTTGCTCTTATCATATTTGAAATTAGCCTGATAAAGACACTTTTGCTGGGCAAAGCACTACTGGACCCTGCCAGGTCCATTCCTGCCCAGGGCATCCCATTCTGTGACTAAAGCAGCCTCTGTTTAAGACCATATAAGCATTTGCTCTTATCATATTTGAAATTAGCCTGATAAAGACACTTTTGCTGGGCAAAGCACTACTGGACCCTGCCAGGTCCATTCCTGCCCAGGGCATCCCATTCTGTGACTAAAGCAGCCTCTGTTTAAGACCATATAAGCATTTGCTCTTATCATATTTGAAATTAGGCCTGATAAAGACACTTTTGCTGGGCAAAGCACTACTGGACCCTGCCAGGTCCATTCCTGCCCAGGGCATCCCATTCTGTGACTACAGCAGCCTCTGTTTAAGACCATATAAGCATTTGCTCTTATCATATTTGAAATTAGCCTGATAAAGACACTTTTGCTGGGCAAAGCACTACTGGACCCTGCCAGGTCCATTCCTGCCCAGGGCATCCCATTCTGTGACTAAAGCAGCCTCTGTTTAAGACCATATAAGCATTTGCTCTTATCATATTTGAAATTAGGCCTGATAAAGACACTTTTGCTGGGCAAAGCACTACTGGACCCTGCCAGGTCCATTCCTGCCCAGGGCATCCCATTCTGTGACTACAGCAGCCTCTGTTTAAGACCATATAAGCATTTGCTCTTATCATATTTGAAATTAGCCTGATAAAGACACTTTTGCTGGGCAAAGCACTACTGGACCCTGCCAGGTCCATTCCTGCCCAGGGCATCCCATTCTGTGACTACAGCAGCCTCTGTTTAAGACCATATAAGCATTTGCTCTTATCATATTTGAAATTAGCCTGATAAAGACACTTTTGCTGGGCAAAGCACTACTGGACCCTGCCAGGTCCATTCCTGCCCAGGGCATCCCATTCTGTGACTAAAGCAGCCTCTGTTTAAGACCATATAAGCATTTGCTCTTATCATATTTGAAATTAGCCTGATAAAGACACTTTTGCTGGGCAAAGCACTACTGGACCCTGCCAGGTCCATTCCTGCCCAGGGCATCCCATTCTGTGACTACAGCAGCCTCTGTTTAAGACCATATAAGCATTTGCTCTTATCATATTTGAAATTAGCCTGATAAAGACACTTTTGCTGGGCAAAGCACTACTGGACCCTGCCAGGTCCATTCCTGCCCAGGGCATCCCATTCTGTGACTAAAGCAGCCTCTGTTTAAGACCATATAAGCATTTGCTCTTATCATATTTGAAATTAGCCTGATAAAGACACTTTTGCTGGGCAAAGCACTACTGGACCCTGCCAGGTCCATTCCTGCCCAGGGCATCCCATTCTGTGACTAAAGCAGCCTCTGTTTAAGACCATATAAGCATTTGCTCTTATCATATTTGAAATTAGGCCTGATAAAGACACTTTTGCTGGGCAAAGCACTACTGGACCCTGCCAGGTCCATTCCTGCCCAGGGCATCCCATTCTGTGACTACAGCAGCCTCTGTTTAAGACCATATAAGCATTTGCTCTTATCATATTTGAAATTAGCCTGATAAAGACACTTTTGCTGGGCAAAGCACTACTGGACCCTGCCAGGTCCATTCCTGCCCAGGGCATCCCATTCTGTGACTACAGCAGCCTCTGTTTAAGACCATATAAGCATTTGCTCTTATCATATTTGAAATTAGCCTGATAAAGACACTTTTGCTGGGCAAAGCACTACTGGACCCTGCCAGGTCCATTCCTGCCCAGGGCATCCCATTCTGTGACTAAAGCAGCCTCTGTTTAAGACCATATAAGCATTTGCTCTTATCATATTTGAAATTAGGCCTGATAAAGACACTTTTGCTGGGCAAAGCACTACTGGACCCTGCCAGGTCCATTCCTGCCCAGGGCATCCCATTCTGTGACTAAAGCAGCCTCTGTTTAAGACCATATAAGCATTTGCTCTTATCATATTTGAAATTAGCCTGATAAAGACACTTTTGCTGGGCAAAGCACTACTGGACCCTGCCAGGTCGATTCCTGTTGGGGCATCCCATTCTATGACTAAAGCAGCCTCTGTTTAAGACCATATAAGCATTTGCTCTTATATTTGAAATTAGCCTGATAAAGACACTTTTGCTGGGCAAAGCACTACTGGACCCTGCCAGGTCCATTCCTGCCCAGGGCATCCCATTCTGTGACTAAAGCAGCCTCTGTTTAAGACCATATAAGCATTTGCTCTTATATTTGAAATTAGCCTGATAAAGACACTTTTGCTGGGCAAAGCACTACTGGACCCTGCCAGGTCCATTCCTGCCCAGGGCATCCCATTCTGTGACTAAAGCAGCCTCTGTTTAAGACCATATAAGCATTTGCTCTTATATTTGAAATTAGCCTGATAAAGACACTTTTGCTGGGCAAAGCACTACTGGACCCTGCCAGGTCCATTCCTGCCCAGGGCATCCCATTCTGTGACTAAAGCAGCCTCTGTTTAAGACCATATAAGCATTTGCTCTTATCATATTTGAAATTAGCCTGATAAAGACACTTTTGCTGGGCAAAGCACTACTGGACCCTGCCAGGTCCATTCCTGCCCAGGGCATCCCATTCTGTGACTACAGCAGCCTCTGTTTAAGACCATATAAGCATTTGCTCTTATCATATTTGAAATTAGGCCTGATAAAGACACTTTTGCTGGGCAAAGCACTACTGGACCCTGCCAGGTCCATTCCTGCCCAGGGCATCCCATTCTGTGACTAAAGCAGCCTCTGTTTAAGACCATATAAGCATTTGCTCTTATCATATTTGAAATTAGGCCTGATAAAGACACTTTTGCTGGGCAAAGCACTACTGGACCCTGCCAGGTCCATTCCTGCCCAGGGCATCCCATTCTGTGACTACAGCAGCCTCTGTTTAAGACCATATAAGCATTTGCTCTTATCATATTTGAAATTAGCCTGATAAAGACACTTTTGCTGGGCAAAGCACTACTGAACCCTGCCAGGTCCATTCCTGCCCAGGGCATCCCATTCTGTGACTAAAGCAGCCTCTGTTTAAGACCATATAAGCATTTGCTCTTATCATATTTGAAATTAGGCCTGATAAAGACACTTTTGCTGGGCAAAGCACTACTGGACCCTGCCAGGTCCATTCCTGCCCAGGGCATCCCATTCTGTGACTACAGCAGCCTCTGTTTAAGACCATATAAGCATTTGCTCTTATCATATTTGAAATTAGCCTGATAAAGACACTTTTGCTGGGCAAAGCACTACTGGACCCTGCCAGGTCCATTCCTGCCCAGGGCATCCCATTCTGTGACTAAAGCAGCCTCTGTTTAAGACCATATAAGCATTTGCTCTTATCATATTTGAAAGTAGCCTGATAAAGACACTTTTGCTGGGCAAAGCACTACTGGACCCTGCCAGGTCCATTCCTGCCCAGGGCATCCCATTCTGTGACTACAGCAGCCTCTGTTTAAGACCATATAAGCATTTGCTCTTATCATATTTGAAATTAGCCTGATAAAGACACTTTTGCTGGGCAAAGCACTACTGGACCCTGCCAGGTCGATTCCTGTTGGGGCATCCCATTCTGTGACTAAAGCAGCCTCTGTTTAAGACCATATAAGCATTTGCTCTTATATTTGAAATTAGCCTGATAAAGACACTTTTGCTGGGCAAAGCACTACTGGACCCTGCCAGGTCCATTCCTGCCCAGGGCATCCCATTCTATGATTAAAGCAGCCTCTGTTTAAGACCATATAAGCATTTGCTCTTATATTTGAAATTAGCCTGATAAAGACACTTTTGCTGGGCAAAGCACTACTGGACCCTGCCAGGTCCATTCCTGCCCAGGGCATCCCATTCTGTGACTAAAGCAGCCTCTGTTTAAGACCATATAAGCATTTGCTCTTATATTTGAAATTAGCCTGATAAAGACACTTTTGCTGGGCAAAGCACTACTGGACCCTGCCAGGTCCATTCCTGCCCAGGGCATCCCATTCTGTGACTAAAGCAGCCTCTGTTTAAGACCATATAAGCATTTGCTCTTATCATATTTGAAATTAGCCTGATAAAGACACTTTTGCTGGGCAAAGCACTACTGGACCCTGCCAGGTCCATTCCTGCCCAGGGCATCCCATTCTGTGACTAAAGCAGCCTCTGTTTAAGACCATATAAGCATTTGCTCTTATCATATTTGAAATTAGCCTGATAAAGACACTTTTGCTGGGCAAAGCACTACTGGACCCTGCCAGGTCCATTCCTGCCCAGGGCATCCCATTCTGTGACTAAAGCAGCCTCTGTTTAAGACCATATAAGCATTTGCTCTTATATTTGAAATTAGCCTGATAAAGACACTTTTGCTGGGCAAAGCACTACTGGACCCTGCCAGGTCCATTCCTGCCCAGGGCATCCCATTCTGTGACTAAAGCAGCCTCTGTTTAAGACCATATAAGCATTTGCTCTTATCATATTTGAAATTAGCCTGATAAAGACACTTTTGCTGGGCAAAGCACTACTGGACCCTGCCAGGTCCATTCCTGCCCAGGGCATCCCATTCTGTGACTACAGCAGCCTCTGTTTAAGACCATATAAGCATTTGCTCTTATCATATTTGAAATTAGCCTGATAAAGACACTTTTGCTGGGCAAAGCACTACTGGACCCTGCCAGGTCCATTCCTGCCCAGGGCATCCCATTCTGTGACTACAGCAGCCTCTGTTTAAGACCATATAAGCATTTGCTCTTATCATATTTGAAATTAGCCTGATAAAGACACTTTTGCTGGGCAAAGCACTACTGGACCCTGCCAGGTCCATTCCTGCCCAGGGCATCCCATTCTGTGACTACAGCAGCCTCTGTTTAAGACCATATAAGCATTTGCTCTTATCATATTTGAAATTAGCCTGATAAAGACACTTTTGCTGGGCAAAGCACTACTGGACCCTGCCAGGTCCATTCCTGCCCAGGGCATCCCATTCTGTGACTAAAGCAGCCTCTGTTTAAGACCATATAAGCATTTGCTCTTATCATATTTGAAATTAGGCCTGATAAAGACACTTTTGCTGGGCAAAGCACTACTGGACCCTACCAGGTCCATTCCTGCCCAGGGCATCCCATTCTGTGACTACAGCAGCCTCTGTTTAAGACCATATAAGCATTTGCTCTTATCATATTTGAAATTAGGCCTGATAAAGACACTTTTGCTGGGCAAAGCACTACTGGACCCTGCCAGGTCCATTCCTGCCCAGGGCATCCCATTCTGTGACTACAGCAGCCTCTGTTTAAGACCATATAAGCATTTGCTCTTATCATATTTGAAATTAGCCTGATAAAGACACTTTTGCTGGGCAAAGCACTACTGGACCCTGCCAGGTCCATTCCTGCCCAGGGCATCCCATTCTGTGACTACAGCAGCCTCTGTTTAAGACCATATAAGCATTTGCTCTTATCATATTTGAAATTAGCCTGATAAAGACACTTTTGCTGGGCAAAGCACTACTGGACCCTGCCAGGTCCATTCCTGCCCAGGGCATCCCATTCTGTGACTAAAGCAGCCTCTGTTTAAGACCATATAAGCATTTGCTCTTATCATATTTGAAATTAGCCTGATAAAGACACTTTTGCTGGGCAAAGCACTACTGGACCCTGCCAGGTCCATTCCTGCCCAGGGCATCCCATTCTGTGACTACAGCAGCCTCTGTTTAAGACCATATAAGCATTTGCTCTTATCATATTTGAAATTAGCCTGATAAAGACACTTTTGCTGGGCAAAGCACTACTGGACCCTGCCAGGTCCATTCCTGCCCAGGGCATCCCATTCTGTGACTAAAGCAGCCTCTGTTTAAGACCATATAAGCATTTGCTCTTATCATATTTGAAATTAGCCTGATAAAGACACTTTTGCTGGGCAAAGCACTACTGGACCCTGCCAGGTCCATTCCTGCCCAGGGCATCCCATTCTGTGACTAAAGCAGCCTCTGTTTAAGACCATATAAGCATTTGCTCTTATCATATTTGAAATTAGGCCTGATAAAGACACTTTTGCTGGGCAAAGCACTACTGGACCCTGCCAGGTCCATTCCTGCCCAGGGCATCCCATTCTGTGACTACAGCAGCCTCTGTTTAAGACCATATAAGCATTTGCTCTTATCATATTTGAAATTAGCCTGATAAAGACACTTTTGCTGGGCAAAGCACTACTGGACCCTGCCAGGTCCATTCCTGCCCAGGGCATCCCATTCTGTGACTAAAGCAGCCTCTGTTTAAGACCATATAAGCATTTGCTCTTATCATATTTGAAATTAGGCCTGATAAAGACACTTTTGCTGGGCAAAGCACTACTGGACCCTGCCAGGTCCATTCCTGCCCAGGGCATCCCATTCTGTGACTACAGCAGCCTCTGTTTAAGACCATATAAGCATTTGCTCTTATCATATTTGAAATTAGCCTGATAAAGACACTTTTGCTGGGCAAAGCACTACTGGACCCTGCCAGGTCCATTCCTGCCCAGGGCATCCCATTCTGTGACTACAGCAGCCTCTGTTTAAGACCATATAAGCATTTGCTCTTATCATATTTGAAATTAGCCTGATAAAGACACTTTTGCTGGGCAAAGCACTACTGGACCCTGCCAGGTCCATTCCTGCCCAGGGCATCCCATTCTGTGACTAAAGCAGCCTCTGTTTAAGACCATATAAGCATTTGCTCTTATCATATTTGAAATTAGCCTGATAAAGACACTTTTGCTGGGCAAAGCACTACTGGACCCTGCCAGGTCCATTCCTGCCCAGGGCATCCCATTCTGTGACTACAGCAGCCTCTGTTTAAGACCATATAAGCATTTGCTCTTATCATATTTGAAATTAGCCTGATAAAGACACTTTTGCTGGGCAAAGCACAACTGGACCCTGCCAGGTCCATTCCTGCCCAGGGCATCCCATTCTGTGACTAAAGCAGCCTCTGTTTAAGACCATATAAGCATTTGCTCTTATCATATTTGAAATTAGCCTGATAAAGACACTTTTGCTGGGCAAAGCACTACTGGACCCTGCCAGGTCCATTCCTGCCCAGGGCATCCCATTCTGTGACTAAAGCAGCCTCTGTTTAAGACCATATAAGCATTTGCTCTTATCATATTTGAAATTAGGCCTGATAAAGACACTTTTGCTGGGCAAAGCACTACTGGACCCTGCCAGGTCCATTCCTGCCCAGGGCATCCCATTCTGTGACTACAGCAGCCTCTGTTTAAGACCATATAAGCATTTGCTCTTATCATATTTGAAATTAGCCTGATAAAGACACTTTTGCTGGGCAAAGCACTACTGGACCCTGCCAGGTCCATTCCTGCCCAGGGCATCCCATTCTGTGACTACAGCAGCCTCTGTTTAAGACCATATAAGCATTTGCTCTTATCATATTTGAAATTAGCCTGATAAAGACACTTTTGCTGGGCAAAGCACTACTGGACCCTGCCAGGTCCATTCCTGCCCAGGGCATCCCATTCTGTGACTAAAGCAGCCTCTGTTTAAGACCATATAAGCATTTGCTCTTATCATATTTGAAATTAGGCCTGATAAAGACACTTTTGCTGGGCAAAGCACTACTGGACCCTGCCAGGTCCATTCCTGCCCAGGGCATCCCATTCTGTGACTAAAGCAGCCTCTGTTTAAGACCATATAAGCATTTGCTCTTATCATATTTGAAATTAGCCTGATAAAGACACTTTTGCTGGGCAAAGCACTACTGGACCCTGCCAGGTCGATTCCTGTTGGGGCATCCCATTCTATGACTAAAGCAGCCTCTGTTTAAGACCATATAAGCATTTGCTCTTATATTTGAAATTAGCCTGATAAAGACACTTTTGCTGGGCAAAGCACTACTGGACCCTGCCAGGTCCATTCCTGCCCAGGGCATCCCATTCTGTGACTAAAGCAGCCTCTGTTTAAGACCATATAAGCATTTGCTCTTATATTTGAAATTAGCCTGATAAAGACACTTTTGCTGGGCAAAGCACTACTGGACCCTGCCAGGTCCATTCCTGCCCAGGGCATCCCATTCTGTGACTAAAGCAGCCTCTGTTTAAGACCATATAAGCATTTGCTCTTATATTTGAAATTAGCCTGATAAAGACACTTTTGCTGGGCAAAGCACTACTGGACCCTGCCAGGTCCATTCCTGCCCAGGGCATCCCATTCTGTGACTAAAGCAGCCTCTGTTTAAGACCATATAAGCATTTGCTCTTATCATATTTGAAATTAGCCTGATAAAGACACTTTTGCTGGGCAAAGCACTACTGGACCCTGCCAGGTCCATTCCTGCCCAGGGCATCCCATTCTGTGACTACAGCAGCCTCTGTTTAAGACCATATAAGCATTTGCTCTTATCATATTTGAAATTAGGCCTGATAAAGACACTTTTGCTGGGCAAAGCACTACTGGACCCTGCCAGGTCCATTCCTGCCCAGGGCATCCCATTCTGTGACTAAAGCAGCCTCTGTTTAAGACCATATAAGCATTTGCTCTTATCATATTTGAAATTAGGCCTGATAAAGACACTTTTGCTGGGCAAAGCACTACTGGACCCTGCCAGGTCCATTCCTGCCCAGGGCATCCCATTCTGTGACTACAGCAGCCTCTGTTTAAGACCATATAAGCATTTGCTCTTATCATATTTGAAATTAGCCTGATAAAGACACTTTTGCTGGGCAAAGCACTACTGAACCCTGCCAGGTCCATTCCTGCCCAGGGCATCCCATTCTGTGACTAAAGCAGCCTCTGTTTAAGACCATATAAGCATTTGCTCTTATCATATTTGAAATTAGGCCTGATAAAGACACTTTTGCTGGGCAAAGCACTACTGGACCCTGCCAGGTCCATTCCTGCCCAGGGCATCCCATTCTGTGACTACAGCAGCCTCTGTTTAAGACCATATAAGCATTTGCTCTTATCATATTTGAAATTAGCCTGATAAAGACACTTTTGCTGGGCAAAGCACTACTGGACCCTGCCAGGTCCATTCCTGCCCAGGGCATCCCATTCTGTGACTAAAGCAGCCTCTGTTTAAGACCATATAAGCATTTGCTCTTATCATATTTGAAATTAGCCTGATAAAGACACTTTTGCTGGGCAAAGCACTACTGGACCCTGCCAGGTCCATTCCTGCCCAGGGCATCCCATTCTGTGACTACAGCAGCCTCTGTTTAAGACCATATAAGCATTTGCTCTTATCATATTTGAAATTAGCCTGATAAAGACACTTTTGCTGGGCAAAGCACTACTGGACCCTGCCAGGTCGATTCCTGTTGGGGCATCCCATTCTGTGACTAAAGCAGCCTCTGTTTAAGACCATATAAGCATTTGCTCTTATATTTGAAATTAGCCTGATAAAGACACTTTTGCTGGGCAAAGCACTACTGGACCCTGCCAGGTCCATTCCTGCCCAGGGCATCCCATTCTATGACTAAAGCAGCCTCTGTTTAAGACCATATAAGCATTTGCTCTTATATTTGAAATTAGCCTGATAAAGACACTTTTGCTGGGCAAAGCACTACTGGACCCTGCCAGGTCCATTCCTGCCCAGGGCATCCCATTCTGTGACTAAAGCAGCCTCTGTTTAAGACCATATAGGCATTTGCTCTTATATTTGAAATTAGCCTGATAAAGACACTTTTGCTGGGCAAAGCACTACTGGACCCTGCCAGGTCCATTCCTGCCCAGGGCATCCCATTCTGTGACTAAAGGAGCCTCTGTTTAAGACCATATAAGCATTTGCTCTTATCATATTTGAAATTAGCCTGATAAAGACACTTTTGCTGGGCAAAGCACTACTGGACCCTGCCAGGTCCATTCCTGCCCAGGGCATCCCATTCTGTGACTAAAGCAGCCTCTGTTTAAGACCATATAAGCATTTGCTCTTATATTTGAAATTAGCCTGATAAAGACACTTTTGCTGGGCAAAGCACTACTGGACCCTGCCAGGTCCATTCCTGCCCAGGGCATCCCATTCTGTGACTACAGCAGCCTCTGTTTAAGACCATATAAGCATTTGCTCTTATCATATTTGAAATTAGCCTGATAAAGACACTTTTGCTGGGCAAAGCACTACTGGACCCTGCCAGGTCCATTCCTGCCCAGGGCATCCCATTCTGTGACTAAAGCAGCCTCTGTTTAAGACCATATAAGCATTTGCTCTTATCATATTTGAAATTAGGCCTGATAAAGACACTTTTGCTGGGCAAAGCACTACTGGACCCTGCCAGGTCCATTCCTGCCCAGGGCATCCCATTCTGTGACTACAGCAGCCTCTGTTTAAGACCATATAAGCATTTGCTCTTATATTTGAAATTAGCCTGATAAAGACACTTTTGCTGGGCAAAGCACTACTGGACCCTGCCAGGTCCATTCCTGCCCAGGGCATCCCATTCTGTGACTACAGCAGCCTCTGTTTAAGACCATATAAGCATTTGCTCTTATCATATTTGAAATTAGCCTGATAAAGACACTTTTGCTGGGCAAAGCACTACTGGACCCTGCCAGGTCCATTCCTGCCCAGGGCATCCCATTCTGTGACTAAAGCAGCCTCTGTTTAAGACCATATAAGCATTTGCTCTTATCATATTTGAAATTAGGCCTGATAAAGACACTTTTGCTGGGCAAAGCACTACTGGACCCTGCCAGGTCCATTCCTGCCCAGGGCATCCCATTCTGTGACTACAGCAGCCTCTGTTTAAGACCATATAAGCATTTGCTCTTATCATATTTGAAATTAGCCTGATAAAGACACTTTTGCTGGGCAAAGCACTACTGGACCCTGCCAGGTCCATTCCTGCCCAGGGCATCCCATTCTGTGACTAAAGCAGCCTCTGTTTAAGACCATATAAGCATTTGCTCTTATCATATTTGAAATTAGGCCTGATAAAGACACTTTTGCTGGGCAAAGCACTACTGGACCCTGCCAGGTCCATTCCTGCCCAGGGCATCCCATTCTGTGACTACAGCAGCCTCTGTTTAAGACCATATAAGCATTTGCTCTTATCATATTTGAAATTAGCCTGATAAAGACACTTTTGCTGGGCAAAGCACTACTGGACCCTGCCAGGTCCATTCCTGCCCAGGGCATCCCATTCTGTGACTACAGCAGCCTCTGTTTAAGACCATATAAGCATTTGCTCTTATCATATTTGAAATTAGCCTGATAAAGACACTTTTGCTGGGCAAAGCACTACTGGACCCTGCCAGGTCCATTCCTGCCCAGGGCATCCCATTCTGTGACTAAAGCAGCCTCTGTTTAAGACCATATAAGCATTTGCTCTTATCATATTTGAAATTAGGCCTGATAAAGACACTTTTGCTGGGCAAAGCACTACTGGACCCTGCCAGGTCCATTCCTGCCCAGGGCATCCCATTCTGTGACTACAGCAGCCTCTGTTTAAGACCATATAAGCATTTGCTCTTATATTTGAAATTAGCCTGATAAAGACACTTTTGCTGGGCAAAGCACTACTGGACCCTGCCAGGTCCATTCCTGCCCAGGGCATCCCATTCTGTGACTACAGCAGCCTCTGTTTAAGACCATATAAGCATTTGCTCTTATCATATTTGAAATTAGCCTGATAAAGACACTTTTGCTGGGCAAAGCACTACTGGACCCTGCCAGGTCCATTCCTGCCCAGGGCATCCCATTCTGTGACTAAAGCAGCCTCTGTTTAAGACCATATAAGCATTTGCTCTTATCATATTTGAAATTAGGCCTGATAAAGACACTTTTGCTGGGCAAAGCACTACTGGACCCTGCCAGGTCCATTCCTGCCCAGGGCATCCCATTCTGTGACTACAGCAGCCTCTGTTTAAGACCATATAAGCATTTGCTCTTATATTTGAAATTAGCCTGATAAAGACACTTTTGCTGGGCAAAGCACTACTGGACCCTGCCAGGTCCATTCCTGCCCAGGGCATCCCATTCTGTGACTAAAGCAGCCTCTGTTTAAGACCATATAAGCATTTGCTCTTATCATATTTGAAATTAGGCCTGATAAAGACACTTTTGCTGGGCAAAGCACTACTGGACCCTGCCAGGTCCATTCCTGCCCAGGGCATCCCATTCTGTGACTACAGCAGCCTCTGTTTAAGACCATATAAGCATTTGCTCTTATCATATTTGAAATTAGCCTGATAAAGACACTTTTGCTGGGCAAAGCACTACTGGACCCTGCCAGGTCCATTCCTGCCCAGGGCCTCCCATTCTGTGACTAAAGCAGCCTCTGTTTAAGACCATATAAGCATTTGCTCTTATCATATTTGAAATTAGGCCTGATAAAGACACTTTTGCTGGGCAAAGCACTACTGGACCCTGCCAGGTCCATTCCTGCCCAGGGCATCCCATTCTGTGACTAAAGCAGCCTCTGTTTAAGACCATATAAGCATTTGCTCTTATCATATTTGAAATTAGGCCTGATAAAGACACTTTTGCTGGGCAAAGCACTACTGGACCCTGCCAGGTCGATTCCTGTTGGGGCATCCCATTCTGTGACTACAGCAGCCTCTGTTTAAGACCATATAAGCATTTGCTCTTATTATATTTATATTATAAGACACTTTTGCTGGGCATAGGCTTACTGCTGCCTGCCAGGTGCACTTCTGTTGAGGCATCCCATTCTGTAACATAGCATACCCCTCTTTATTTACACTAAGCAGCTCTCTTATTTACACTAAGCAGGCCTGTTGGAGGCTGAGTGTTACTGCTCACTTTTGGTGTGCATTATATTCGGTTTCATATAGACCCACCGCTGCCCGGGGTTTTTTTAAATATCACCTACTACCACGCCAGTTAGACTATGTCGGGCAGACAAGTGCCTGGAAGTGAAAAGAGGAGTGGCAGAGGCCAAGATTCCGCAGGCAGAGCTCGCATCAGACTGGGGGCCAGTAGCAGCAGGAGTCACGCTGAGAGACCTAATCTGCCAGTATCTGCTAGCGGTCGGGTCTCCACCAGTAACGCATCTGCCGTGGTAGATTGGCTGACGCGCTCATCAACAACATCATCACAACTTACATCTGAGACCCCCAGTCTAGGGTCGGTAGGTTCCTCTGACACAACCCTGAGTTGGCATGCCCCGAGAGCAGTCCCTGTCCTCCCATTGCCTCTGTCCTACGCCGTTCCCTCCCCCAGCGACGTATCCTATGCTTTGGGTTCAGCTCCACTCTTTAGTGAGGAGGACGATCAGATACAGGAGGACAGTCAGCAGCTACTGCCCAGCCAAGAAATGGAGGTGGCTTCTTTAGCTAGGCAGACAAATAGTGATGTGGACAGTGTCGTGGGTGCTGCGAGCGTTCCAGCTCCTGCGCCAGACACTGTTGACGAATCCACGAACATCAGTGACGTACAGCCACAACTCGGTGATGATGATGATGATGACGATGAAGCCGATCGCACTTGGGAGCCGGGTGATGAAGGGGCTTCATCGTCATCATCAGGAGAAGAGGGGCGCAGGTTGCCCCGGAGTCAGCAGCTGAGGCAGCAAGGTGGTAGCAGTCAGCATGGGGGCACAATTCCAAAGGCTGGAGCCGGCCGGGACCGGGGCCGGGGTAGAGCACCTGCTGTGCGGCAGTCTACCTTATCGGGAGGTAGTGGAGCAGGGGTTCCTGGAGTTGGCAACAGCAGCAGTGAATCAGTGAGGCCAGGGGGTGGGAAAAGTAGCTACTCGGCAGTGTGGCAGTTTTTCCTGAGGCATCCGCAGGAGGGTAACATGGCCACATGCAAGATATGTAGGCAAAAGGTGAAGCGTGGCCAGGGTCCAAATGTTGGCACCACGGCCCTGCGTCAACATATGATGCGTCACCATAAAACGACCTGGGAGAACCGAGGCTCCCAAGGGGTGGTCCAGTCTGCTTCCTCACCAAGTGAGCTCCCAATTTCTGCCAGCCAAGGCTCCAGCACCTCAGCCGAAGGCAGCTGTGCGTCATACCCATCCTCTGTCGCTCCTGCTCCTCCTCCTCCAAGTCATGCATCCCGCCAGCAATCCATCAGCGAAGCCATGTCCAAGAGACAGCAGTATGCGCCCACTCATCCTACGGCGCAGAAGCTGAATGTGCTCCTGTCCAAGTTGCTGGTGCTGCAGTCGCTCCCTTTTCAGGTGGTGGAATCTGCACCTTTCAGAGAAATGATGGCTTGTGCCGAGCCGAGGTGGAGAGTCCCAAGCTGTCATTTCTTTGCCAAGAAGGCAGTACCAGCGCTGCACACTTTTGTTGAACAGAAGGTGGGCCAGTCCTTGAGCCTGTCGGTGTGTAGCAAAATACATGGCAGCGCCGACATCTGGAGCTGTAACTACGGTCAGGGGCAGTACATGTCGTTTACGGCCCACTGGGTGAATGTGGTCCCTTTGCAGCAGCAACTTGGACAGGTCACGCCGCTTCGGCCTCTGCGCTCTCTGCCCATTGGGCCTGTGACACCGTGCGACTCGGCCTCCTCATCCTCCGCCATCTCCTCACCCTCCACTGTAGGCTCAAGTCTCAGTGCCCCTCCAGTCTACCATGTGTGCAGGGCACGGAGGTGTCACGCAGTGCTTCACATGGTTTGTCTTGGCGAACGGAGTCACACAGGGGAGGAACTGCTTAAATGTATTCATCAGGAAATCCAAACATGGCTTACTCCGAGAAAACTTAAAATGGGAATCATGGTTACCGACAATGGGAAGAACATTTTGTCTGCGCTGCGCCAAGGAAGCCTGACCCATGCCCCCTGCATGGCTCACGTCTTCAATCTGGTTGTCAAGCGGTTTCTGAAGTGTTCCCCCCATCTGCAAGACATCCTAACAACTTCAAGGAAACTTTGCATGCACTTCAGCCACTCCTACACCGCCAAACACACCCTTCTTGAGCTACAGCGTCAGAATGGTATCCCCCAACATAGTCTGATTTGCAATGTTTCCACCCGTTGGAATTCCACCCTTCACATGTTGGACCGATTATATGAACAGAGAAAAGCCATCACGGATTTCCTGATGTTCCAAGCGGATAAGGGGACTCCCCTGTGCAACTTCAATGTCAACCAGTGGCAGCTCATACGTGACACCTGCCATTTGCTCAGGCCCTTTGAGGAAGCCACTTTATTTGTCAGTCGGCAGGATTACGGGATGAACGACGTGATTCCACTGCTTCATGTACTACAGCACATGTTGGAAACCATGACTGGTCAGGGCACTGGAGACATGGCGTCTACATCTTACGGCCACATGAACCCCGCTGGAGCGGAACTGGAGGAGGAGGAGGAGGGGCCCAGTGAAGCACAGTTTAGGCTTGGTGAAATGGCTGGTTTATCTAGTCAGCGGACAGGAGAGGAGGAGCAGGAGCAGCCAGAGGAGCTAGAGGTTTTTGAGGAAGGCGAGACAGAGGACCCGGGCACACCGTGGCAGTATGCAGTGGAGATGGAGACAGGTAGTCCATCCGAGTCACTTGCGCAAATGGCACGAAGCATGCTCACGTGCTTGCGTAGTGACCCCAGAATTGTTTCCATCTGTCGGCGGGATGACTTCTGGCTGTCCACCTTATTGGACCCTCGCTTCCGGCACAAAATGGGGGCATTTTTTAAACCCACCGAGAGGGAGGACAAACTCAACTACTACAAAGACATTCTACGTAGGCAGTTGGCCGATGCCTATCTGCGCCATGGTCCATACTCTCGCAGGTCTGACTCGAGGGGACCTCTGCGCTCACCTTCCACTGCCATGGCCGCTGGGGGGGTTGGCAGCAGCAGCAGCAGAAGCTCCATCAGCAGCAGCAGCCTCAGTCTTCAGTCGCTAATGAGTAGCTTTCTACACCCGCATAGTGAGGCTACTCATGAGCAGCAGGAAGACCTGGAGCAGGACCTGAACCAGCAGGTCATGTCATACTTTGACATGACCATGCCAACACACCTTGAGGATCCGCTGGACTTCTGGGCAGCCAAACTTGATTTGTGGCCGCAACTAGCAGAGTTTGCCCTGGAAAAGCTGTCCTGCCCGGCAAGTAGCGTGCCATCTGAGCGGGTGTTTAGTGCGGCGGGGGCCATAGTTACGGCGAGGAGAACTCGTCTGTCAACTAAAAATGTGGAGAGACTCACCTTTGTCAAAATGAATCAGGGATGGATCAGCCAGGATTTCCACCCACCAATGCCTGATGCATGCGACTAGATTCAGCATGGTGCCACGTTTTACACTTTCCAAATGGTGCAAAACATATTTATGTCTTTAGGCCATTTTTTGGGCTCCTGCTGCTGCTACTGTCAACTCCTGCCAACTCCAGGGTGTGATTCATCCAATTTTTGGGCTCCTGAAGCCAACTCCAGTGTATATTTGGGCTCCTGCTGCTGCCAACTTCTGCCAACTCCAGGGTGTGATTCATCCAATTTTTGGGCTCCTGAAGCCAACTCCAGTGTATATTTGGGCTCCTGCTGCTGCTACTGTCAACTCCTGCCAACTCCAGGGTGTGATTCATCCAATTTTTGGGCTCCTGAAGCCAACTCCAGTGTATATTTGGGCTCCTGCTGCTGCTACTGTCAACTCCTGCCAACTCCAGGGTGTGATTCATCCAATTTTTGGGCTCCTGAGGCCAACTCCAGTGTATATTTGGGCTCCTGCTGCTGCTACTGTCAACTCCTGCCAACTCCAGGGTGTGATTCATCCAATTTTTGGGCTCCTGAAGCCAACTCCAGTGTATATTTGGGCTCCTGCTGCTGCTGCTGCAAACTTCTGCCAACTCCAGGGTGTGATTCATCCAATTTTTGGGCTCCTGCTGCTGCTGCTGCCAACTTCTGCCAACTCCAGGGTGTGATTCATTCAATTTTTGGGCTCCTGAAGCCAACTCCAGTGTATATTTGGGCTCCTGCTGCTGCTACTGTCAACTCCTGCCAACTCCAGGGTGTGATTCATCCAATTTTTGGGCTCCTGAAGCCAACTCCAGTGTATATTTGGGCTCCTGCTGCTGCTGCTGCCAACTTCTGCCAACTCCAGGGTGTGATTCATCCAATTTTTGGGCTCCTGAAGCCAACTCCAGTGTATATTTGGGCTCCTGCTGCTGCTACTGTCAACTCCTGCCAACTCCAGGGTGTGATTCATCCAATTTTTGGGCTCCTGAGGCCAACTCCAGTGTATATTTGGGCTCCTGCTGCTGCTGCTGCCAACTTCTGCCAACTCCAGGGTGTGATTCATCCAATTTTTGGGCTCCTGAAGCCAACTCCAGTGTATATTTGGGCTCCTGCTGCTGCTACTGTCAACTCCTGCCAACTCCAGGGTGTGATTCATCCAATTTTTGGGCTCCTGAAGCCAACTCCAGTGTATATTTGGGCTCCTGCTGCTGCTGCTGCCAACTTCTGCCAACTCCAGGGTGTGATTCATCCAATTTTTGGGCTCCTGAGGCCAACTCCAGTGTATATTTGGGCTCCTGCTGCTGCTGCTGCCAACTTCTGCCAACTCCAGGGTGTGATTCATCCAATTTTTGGGCTCCTGAAGCCAACTCCAGTGTATATTTGGGCTCCTGCTGCTGCTACTGTCAACTCCTGCCAACTCCAGGGTGTGATTCATCCAATTTTTGGGCTCCTGAGGCCAACTCCAGTGTATATTTGGGCTCCTGCTGCTGCTGCTGCCAACTTCTGCCAACTCCAGGGTGTGATTCATCCAATTTTTGGGCTCCTGAAGCCAACTCCAGTGTATATTTGGGCTCCTGCTGCTGCTACTGTCAACTCCTGCCAACTCCAGGGTGTGATTCATCCAATTTTTGGGCTCCTGAAGCCAACTCCAGTGTATATTTGGGCTCCTGCTGCTGCTGCCAACTTCTGCCAACTCCAGGGTGTGATTCATCCAATTTTTGGGCTCCTGAGGCCAACTCCAGTGTATATTTGGGCTCCTGCTGCTGCTGCTGCCAACTTCTGCCAACTCCAGGGTGTGATTCATCCAATTTTTGGGCTCCTGAAGCCAACTCCAGTGTATATTTGGGCTCCTGCTGCTGCTACTGTCAACTCCTGCCAACTCCAGGGTGTGATTCATCCAATTTTTGGGCTCCTGAAGCCAACTCCAGTGTATATTTGGGCTCCTGCTGCTGCTGCTGCCAACTTCTGCCAACTCCAGGGTGTGATTCATCCAATTTTTGGGCTCCTGAAGCCAACTCCAGTGTATATTTGGGCTCCTGCTGCTGCTACTGTCAACTCCTGCCAACTCCAGGGTGTGATTCATCCAATTTTTGGGCTCCTGAGGCCAACTCCAGTGTATATTTGGGCTCCTGCTGCTGCTGCTGCCAACTTCTGCCAACTCCAGGGTGTGATTCATCCAATTTTTGGGCTCCTGAAGCCAACTCCAGTGTATATTTGGGCTCCTGCTGCTGCTACTGTCAACTCCTGCCAACTCCAGGGTGTGATTCATCCAATTTTTGGGCTCCTGAAGCCAACTCCAGTGTATATTTGGGCTCCTGCTGCTGCTGCTGCCAACTTCTGCCAACTCCAGGGTGTGATTCATCCAATTTTTGGGCTCCTGAGGCCAACTCCAGTGTATATTTGGGCTCCTGCTGCTGCTGCTGCCAACTTCTGCCAACTCCAGGGTGTGATTCATCCAATTTTTGGGCTCCTGAAGCCAACTCCAGTGTATATTTGGGCTCCTGCTGCTGCTACTGTCAACTCCTGCCAACTCCAGGGTGTGATTCATCCAATTTTTGGGCTCCTGAAGCCAACTCCAGTGTATATTTGGGCTCCTGCTGCTGCCAACTTCTGCCAACTCCAGGGTGTGATTCATCCAATTTTTGGGCTCCTGAAGCCAACTCCAGTGTATATTTGGGCTCCTGCTGCTGCTACTGTCAACTCCTGCCAACTCCAGGGTGTGATTCATCCAATTTTTGGGCTCCTGAGGCCAACTCCAGTGTATATTTGGGCTCCTGCTGCTGCTGCTGCCAACTTCTGCCAACTCCAGGGTGTGATTCATCCAATTTTTGGGCTCCTGAAGCCAACTCCAGTGTATATTTGGGCTCCTGCTGCTGCTACTGTCAACTCCTGCCAACTCCAGGGTGTGATTCATCCAATTTTTGGGCTCCTGAAGCCAACTCCAGTGTATATTTGGGCTCCTGCTGCTGCTGCTGCCAACTTCTGCCAACTCCAGGGTGTGATTCATCCAATTTTTGGGCTCCTGAGGCCAACTCCAGTGTATATTTGGGCTCCTGCTGCTGCTGCTGCCAACTTCTGCCAACTCCAGGGTGTGATTCATCCAATTTTTGGGCTCCTGAAGCCAACTCCAGTGTATATTTGGGCTCCTGCTGCTGCTACTGTCAACTCCTGCCAACTCCAGGGTGTGATTCATCCAATTTTTGGGCTCCTGAAGCCAACTCCAGTGTATATTTGGGCTCCTGCTGCTGCTGCTGCCAACTTCTGCCAACTCCAGGGTGTGATTCATCCAATTTTTGGGCTCCTGAAGCCAACTCCAGTGTATATTTGGGCTCCTGCTGCTGCTACTGTCAACTCCTGCCAACTCCAGGGTGTGATTCATCCAATTTTTGGGCTCCTGAGGCCAACTCCAGTGTATATTTGGGCTCCTGCTGCTGCTACTGTCAACTCCTGCCAACTCCAGGGTGTGATTCATCCAATTTTTGGGCTCCTGAAGCCAACTCCAGTGTATATTTGGGCTCCTGCTGCTGCTGCTGCCAACTTCTGCCAACTCCAGGGTGTGATTCATCCAATTTTTGGGCTCCTGCTGCTGCTGCTGCCAACTTCTGCCAACTCCAGGGTGTGATTCATCCAATTTTT